>JAYGXS010000006.1:35139530-35175947 GCA_036362985.1 Ligula intestinalis
ATCTCACTGGTCTTTGTCATCTTCGCTCATCAACGACGAACGAAGATCCCAACTTTTAGTAATCCATCCTTTGGCAAACCAATTTCCTGGCTACTGCTATCAAGGATCGGTGTGGATCTGGTAAGTCGTATTGTTCATCTTTTTATTGTCAGTTTTATACAGTTTTTTTCCCTCTTTCCACTAGCTTAGTGTGGTAGATTAGTAACTTAAAATTTTCTCTACACTAGGAAGTTTTCGTTGCGCCTTTTCTAATACTTTTTATGCGTGTTTTAGGTTTAGCCACTGCATACTACAGAAGGCTTTCCAGCATCCCTTTCATCCTTTCCCTTATTGTTTATCTTCCATTCTTCAACCATTTTTGTCTATTGCCATATTTTATACCAGTTCAGCAGTTACTTTCTAGGGTTTGGGTTTACCTCGTTTTCAAGAAAAAAATTTTGATTTCTGGGCATTAACCGTATTTATCACTATAACATGTGTGACTCACTTTTCCTCTCCTGTACGCATTTCCTTTTTTAATAATGGGCGGGATAGGTGGTCCGGACCGATGGAACGTTACCACCATCACGCAGCTACACTCACATGTTCTACGCTGTCGGTCGCTTATCACGATGGTCCATCGCAGTCCCCATTTTGGATTCGTCAGCCGGTAATCTTGTCGTGGTTTTTCTGACTTACTTGAATTTCAAATTTTGTTCGTCCAGCGTCTATCACGACTAATTGTGGAAGCCAATTTCAATCAAACCTCTTCCGCGAGTTCAACAAACTGCTCGGTTGCATGCACTCCCCAACTACTGCTTACCATCCTGCTTTTCAAGATGACTGAAATATACATTTTAATGAGTTTCACTCGTTTCCTGCTGAAGTTATTTGCTAAATTGTTGATAATTATTTATATTGAGAATAAGAAGACTCGATCGCTGGAGCAATACGTTTATTCGCCTGACGTTTCGACATCCGTCCTGGATTCATCATCAGAAACATGAGCCAGAAACAGTAGCAGAATTTGTAGCAACTATTTGTATCTCTAACCCTTTAGCAACTGCACACGCCGGTAGTTGTATTTTTACCTATAGGTGAAAATATAACGTTTTATACTCTTGCACCCGACATAGCCTCATCCTAGTTCCGGTAGATTCATGTAAAAAGCAAGTAATCTATTGTGTGAATATCAAATTAGAGCTGAAAATTTGGTGATATATCAATTTCCAGCAAGAAGTAGTTTGTATTACTCGATAAACTATTTCAGATAATTTTCATTCTGTGTAGCCTTTTCACTTATTCTACTTTACTGTTGAAATTCGTTACTCAGAAAATTGTTTTGTGCATAGCTTTGCTTCGAACATATCCTATCACCTACGTCTTATTCAATGATACCTAAGACACAACTCAGATGCAAATCACCCCGTAATGTTAGTTCTCCTAACGATAAACCTATCCCAAGCATGACGAAACTTGATCTTTATGCTTTAGACAACCTTAGTAAGTTTTATACCCAATATGCTTATTTGTTTACGGTCCTTTGTGCCATCTTTGATGGAAAGGTATCTACACTAGCTTCTCAGCAGTGTAAGAAACTAGAGCCTTTCGTCAATATGGCGTCTTTTAAGACCCGTGATCGACAAATAATAAATTTTAATTTTCTTTTGAAAAGTATTTCAAAAGATAAAAACCTCTAGACGTTGCTTTTCAGTTTCTTTACTCAAGTGGCCTTCGTTTTAAAGTTGCAGAACCTCAAAGACTCTAATCTCGTAGTAAAAAACCATCGATTCTCGTAAAACTTTTTGTGGCGATAGAAGTAGACATTATTTTCTCTCTGCCTGAGCGCTCAGCTAAATATTTAAAGGAGAAAAAACTTTACGAATGCAGAAATAAAACGCCAACGAAGTGTCGGGTTTTACCCAAATGAGCAAATGAGGACCCAAGCTTTACTTCGACAATACCAAAAGTTGTCTCTGAGGCCGGCCCTCCCGCTCAGGTAAGCCCACGTCCCTCTGAATCAATGCCAATTTCACTTGAAACTTCTCCCATTCACCTAACTCCTGATTCGAGTGAAATTGTAGCATCCCCAAGTCATTTCCATTTTACGCTAACCGCGTCTTTGATAGCTTTAAATTCCAGTAAACCTATGAACGTCCCTAGCCAATCTACGTCAGCTGTCAAATTCGGCAATTTGATTACTGCTAACACTTCAGCATCCCCAAGTCATTCCTCTTTTACGCCAACCGCATCTATGATAGCTTTAAATTCCAGTACACCTATGAACGTCCCTAGCCAATCTACGTCAGCTGTCAAATTCGGCAATTTGATTACTGCTAACACTTCAGCATCTACAACAGATGCAAACACTCAAGCTAGCGCTATTCCTAACCCCCAAAACTCTCCAAGATTCCCAAATTATTAAGCCAGCTTATAAGGTTAACAAGAATTGCCTTAGACGTCGGGGTCAAGCACAAAACCTCCCTCCTAACGATGTTACATTGCCACGGAAATTTTATTCTCTACCCTACATGAATGGAGTATCTGAAACCATCTCTCGGCAGCTAAGTCGCTTTGGCATCTCCGTTGCCCACTAGCCCGCAACCTCACTGCGCGCAAGCTTATGTCGAGTAAAGGATGCTCTACCCGTGAGACAACTAAGTAACGTCGTTTATCGTATACCGTAAGCTGGTTGCCCTTGCGTTTATATTGGCCAAGCAGGCCGACGCCTTGAGACTCGCATCAACGAACACAAGTCAGCTGTTCGCCTACGGAACCATTTATCCCTTGTATGTGCACACTCCATTGAGTGTGATCACTACTTTAATTGAGATGCCACTGACGTGATCGCAATGGCTAATACGCGACAAGCGAGAGAATTCCTTGAAGCTTGGCACTCGAATCCGGCTAGTATAAACAAACACGTGGAGCTTGACTCACACTATACCGGATTTCGTGCATGGTCTACTAATCTGGACACAGCCTGAAACAACAACTGGCTCTCTGTGCCCGGTCAAGTGGAATTTCTCTGACTCTTAACCAGCCCCCCTCCCCCGAACACGCGGCCCATAGTCCAAACGCTAACACCCCCCTCCCCTCCCTAGCACAACCTATCGCCACGTGTGTCACGTCACCATAACCCTTCCACCCAATCCCCCCTTCCCTCCCCCATCCGTTGTAAGCTCTGCCTCCAAAACCTCTAGTGCGACATTCCCAGCCCTCACCTTTAATTATGTCTGACGACGAAAACGTGATACTTGTACGAAAATTCACGAGTACAACTCGATTTTCCGAAGATGTTCTTTCTTTTCATAAGGTTAACAGTTTTTCAAAACCAGTCATTCAATTTTCAAAGGTGAATTTTCCGTCAAATTATGCCATAATGTCTCAGAATCCTATTTTTATGCCCCCCTCCTGGTTTGCCCATGCCAAATTCAGCCATCCTTTCTATGGATCTCCCTCCAATATATCTTTCTACCATAGTCCTAGTTCATTTAACAATAACTACTCTACAAACCGTAGACCAGGACCAATTTACCTTCCAGCTTTTGTTTCTCCCATGCAATTTCCCTTTCAACCACCAGATTTTCCTTTTTTATGAATACCAACGAGCGTAACTTGCATCTGAAGGATACGCTCAGTATAGTCTCACTCAATGCGAGATCAGTTGTCAATAAGAAGACAGAATTTAAAACAGCAGCATTTGACCTTGATACAGATGTGCTCTGTGTCACCGAATCTTGAGCTCACTCTCTTATATCTCACTCAACGCTCGCCATAGATTATTATAGTTTGAACCCACAAGACCTCATTGAAAAGCGTGTCAGTGCTTGCCTTCTTTATAATAAATCATCCTTTGTACACTTCCCGTTTCATCTGGGAAATTCTTCATTTTCTGGAAATGTTCGCTTTATTTCAGTCATCCTCCCACGCAATAAAAAAGCGATAATTAGGTGTGTCTATAATCCCCCCTATAACTCAGGCAATCAAATTCAGCTCTGTAAAATGTTTGAAAAAGTTGCAAACACTCAGTTTGATGTCAAATAATCGTAGGTGATTTTAATGTGGCCTGCAAATACCTGTCTACCAAAACTTCAGAAATTGGTTGCTACTATTAACTTTTCAAACATGTGTAACGAACCACCCGGACCCTCGTTTGTTTGAATTGGTTTCCATGGTTGTCTGAAAGGATTTTTTGGTTTTTTGTAGGAAGACACGGCTCGCGGTCGTGTTTCGTCGGCGGACTTTATTTTGTGCTCCTTCTTCACATTCTCCACCCCAACGTTAAGTCTAACGTTTCTTTACTACACTTTTCATCGATATTTTTCTACTCGGTTATCCATACAATAAACTTTACTTCATTCTCCATATTCTCGTATTTTCTCATGGATGCTTTCGGAGATAATCATAATTCTCCTTTTGATGAGATGGATAATCTCTTAGGGAGTATCTTCTGCGAAAGACCAAAACCTGTACAACCTCCACTGATCCCAGTTTCGGCTCCTAACAACCCGTTTGGCTGGCCCCGCTCGGACGTTACACATGTCACAACTGGTCAGTTCAGTGACTAGAAATGACAACATTTTTAGATAATCGTGAATATGAGATATCGGGTATCGGGTAGCGGTCCTAGACTGTTGCTCGATTAAGAGCGTGATAAGCACCGCATGACTGTCAACCAGCGGATGACTTCTTGGGAAACATGTGCAGTGGTGAAGCACATGGATTGGACGACGGACGAAGAATCCCTAAAATTCAACATATGCTCACACTCATTCTTCGCGATCTGGAGCTTCTCGAGATAAAGCCGACGCGGGTGAACATGAACGGGTCTGTCAGTGGTAGCAATGTGATGTCGAATAGCGCATTGAACCTGCTCTGTGAACTGACGAGGCTTAGCGAGGGACAGATAGTCCCTCAAGATGTCAGAGGATGGCGGGCTTGGCACGGCCAAGTGTATGCCAGCGGAAGGCTCACGCGAGACTACACCGACAATGAACAGCTTTTTGGAAGGATCAATTAGTTTCTGATGTCTAATATCGACTATGAGGCCAAAATGCGACAGGAAATCCGCTCCAATGATAGGTGACTGGACGTCAGCCTAGATGCAAACCCACTGGAAGCGGCGACGAAGTCCAAGGTCTATAGTGAGAGAACATTGACCGTATGTGGCAATGCTTGTGCTGTTGGCAGCCTGCAGTGCAAACTGTGAAAGCTGGAGACGGTGACGTCGAGGAGGTGGTAAAACGCTCACCTCGGCACCAGTATCGATCAGGAAGCGGTATCCCATGGACTTGTTCGAAACAAAAAACAAGCGACTTGGTCGCGACTGGCCAGAAGCAGTCATCAACATTACTGGCTGGCTGTGTCGGTTCCCGAATGGAAACTCTTAGCGCAGCTGCAGGGCGGGACGCGTTTTATAGCATCCGGGCCATATGTTCAATGGTACCAACAGAGTTTTTCGTCTGCATGCTCTTTTGGTTTTAGGGTGATTGCGAATGGGTGGATCACGACCGGTTTGCAAACGACTGAGCGTGGAACATACTGTGCTCATTTGAGAGCACAGTAACCCGATAGTATCTTTAAGATCCTGAAGGTAATCATCACGTGTGGGAGCAACATCATGAATTGGGTTGGCGGGTGAACTCGACTGCGGTGACGACCTACCACGAGAATTGGCCGCTGGTTGTGAAACACATGATCAGGTTTACGATCAGATCGGGACATGGAAACCAGAGATACAGCATAGCTAGTCCGTGCGGTCGACGTATGGTGTACGGAGTACGACCTGGATCCGGGATGGCATTACTGGATTCTGTCAGCATGCTTTGAGAGTTTTTCAAGCGGGAGGCTCTTATCAAACAGCGCCAGGGCCTGCTGCATGGGATGTGGCAGCTTACCCATCCAGATGCGACGGAATATAATGTCATCTAACTTGCAACCGGCTAGCAAGTGACGCATACGTCGCATGAGGGCGGAGAGTGTCTGATCACCGAGCTCCACATTGTTGAGGAGCCAGTTTAGTTTGCTATCGGCTGATTGTGCCGTGCGTTGAAGGATAGCCCGTTTGAATCTATTATAAGGCTTATCTTTAGGAATAGGGTTGAGAAGATCTTGGATTGCGTATGCGACATCAAATGGTAATGACTGCATCATGTACCCATAACGCTTATGCTCGCTAACAATAATGCGTGTTGCAAAAACTTCTTCTATCTGCTTAAACCACACGGTAAGATCGCGAACTTCATAAGTTGGCAGCTTAACGGAAATTTGAAAAGCATTGCGTTCTTCCTTATCGTCTGATGCGCAGGACATATCAGAAGCAGTATCGTCTGAGTCGACTTCATAAAGAGACTGACCCTGATGTGACATATTGGAAAGGACGTGAACGCGACAAAAATGGAGCGCAAAAACATTTTCGTGGAGTAGTTTGAAAAACGTGGAGAACAGCAAACACTGGGTCCCCAATTTGTAGTGGCTGGAACTACAAGACGTTCAAAAATGTACTTAAAAATGCAACGAAAACTTCAAGTGTAGAGCTAACTTGTAGTAACGAAGCCATCGCACTACGCTAGTGGCAAAGTGTTGAAAACTGTATAAAAATGACAATGAAAGTAAACGATACGACTCAAAAGATCCCCACGATCATTTGTTGTTGTAGACAGAGAATTGACTTGCTGAATGATTGATTTATAACGTTGGGATCTCAGTTCGTCCGTCCAAAGTCGGAATAGTTGCAAGGAAACTCGCGTTCAAATCACCATCAGTTGATCCTGAGCCCAAAGATGATCACCAGAGAACGGTGTCGTTGACGGGCAAGCGCTGGTTTCGAATTTTAGGATAAGTGGCAAATTATTTAAAAGCGATTTATCTAAGAGAAGAAACGACTAAAATTCTTTCGTTTTCTTATATAAACTATCTGTAAGTACCAGTTCTTACATTTTGAAGAATCTCCTTCCATTCCTTTCGTTGGTTTGGTTTCTGCTTGCTAACCTAGCATTCTGCTATCCGTCTGTCCTGCTTTCAGCAACTTATATAAGCTTAAACAGTTAGTTTATTCTGAATTCCCGACTGTTTTGCAGTTAATCTACTTGCTGCTTCGAAAAGTATGAAGGCGACAGTTTCATTCCGTAGGAAGCCGCAGACTATCAGACCCAAGCGGTGTCTGCGAAAAACAAACATCATTACTGATATCAGTATTCAGCCAGATCTAAATGCCAAGCAAATAGATTTGTCTTCAATGAAAAACTGCAACGAATTTATACTAAGATTTGGATCAGTACTCTCAATTCTTGGGACCCTATTTGATGGGAATTTTTCTGCAATTTTCTCCCAGGAATGCAGGTGCTTAGATAGTCTGGTTAATTTGGTCACAAGTGAGTCGCATGATAGGCAGAAAAGGACGTTCAACTTTATTCTGAAAAAAGTTCCAAAATCCATTCGGCTCATGGAAGTTGCCATGCATTTTCTGTAATCCTGTGGATTTAACTTTAAAATAGCAGATGCTATTTGACTATCATCTCGCAGTAATAATCCACCAATTTTATTTAAGCTTTTTTCACCCATTGAAGCAGACTCCATTTTTAAACACCAAGATCTTGTTTCCAAATATTTGAAAAATACGACGTTTTTCCTTTGTCATGATTTCATCCCAATGGAGCGAAGAATAGCGTCGAGTTCTTCTAAAAAAGTTGTTGATTCACTGCAACTGGCTCAAGTTCCTGTTCGTAGCACTAGGAAGCCTAGGGAACCATGTACTCTAACTCCTGGCACACCTGGGTTACCGCTCCCCGGTACTGCAACTGTCTCCTCCCCCTCACGTCACCAGACATCCCCGTCTTCTTCCAGCTGGAATGCTTCTACAGTTGCCATAGCTAATAATTCTAGAAGCCCTTCTACAAATTCCAAAAATCCCTCTACGTCAGGTACACAAACAGCTTCGTTATTCGAATGGAGTCCTCCTAAACCTCCTTTTAAATTACCCAATTCAGGTCGTCGAAATGGTGTGATCCTGAACTCAACCGCGAGCATGCAGCCCTCCCAAACACTAACTTAGCCTATTCAACAGAAAGATAACAAACATATAGGGTACCTTACTGATGACAATTATCATACTAGTCCATGATTTCCGCTGCTTAATCCTCATAGTTACCTTACAACGCCCTCCAGCCTCTATTTTCTGTCTAGATTTCCCCAATTTCCCTATAAATACCAGCAAACTCATCACGGAACTAATTCCTATGGCCCGTCGATGTCACAGAGCTGTCTTCCTGCAGCCTTTAGCTATTCTCCTCAGCCTTCTAATGTTAATTGTCCTGATCCAGTTGGTGGCTATTCTCCAAATTTCCAATTCAATTACCCACCTCCAATTTTTTATTACTAAGTAAAGATAACCCTTATTAGATAACTCGAGCTACACTGGATATCATCTTGCTTAATGCAAGGTCTATTATAAATAAGATGGCTCAACTTAGAGCCATTGCATTCGGGCTGAAGCCAGATGCTATGTGCATTACAGAGTCATGGGCCCATCCGCTAATTTCTGATGCTTTACTCATAATAGACGAGTATGATTTCTACCATCAAGACCGCACTAGTAAGCGTGGTGGCGGTTGTCTTCTCTATATTAAAGTTATTTTAAGCATTTCCCGTATGATTTAGATGCTCAGTCATTCTCGGGCAATCATTGCTTTGCATCCATTATCCTGTCTCCCCGTCAAAAGGCGATTATCGGATGCATTTATAATCCCCCCTACCTCATCATCCGAAGATGATGAAAAGTTTTGCAAAATATTTAAGCTGACTCCGAGGTCTGCCTTTGAGGCTAAAGTTATAGCTGGGGATTTCAATTTTCCCGAAATTGGTTAATCATTAAACTGTTACCCACTCAGATTTCAGCCCTTTCTAGATATCATCAATTTTTCAAACTGGTCTCAGTTGGTCTGCTCACCAACGAGGTATAAGCATATTTTAGACTTAATTTTCACGAACGAAATTTCTCCCCTTTTCATTGACTACAATCAGAACCTCTTCCAAGGTGACCATACTTAATCCATTGTTGTCTTCCGCTTGCCTCAACGAAAAAGACTAACACCGTTCGTACCTATCATGTTTTTGGCCTAGCTGATATTAATGTAATTAACAACTTTATGGACTCACTAGACTAGCAGGAGTTTTCCTCTACGAACAGTGTAACAATTCACGGTGACTTAAGGACGGCAATTTCAAATAGCATTTTGGAATTTGTACCGATAAGAAATGTTAAGCCATATATTTCGGACCCCACCATTCCTCACTTTCTTTTTGCCTAGACTAAAGAAATTGCAAAGATCAGTCTACTAGTTAATTATCTGTGCACCTCAGAATCACAAATATTTTCGAATAAGCGTCTTAGATTCGGCTTGCACGTGACAAACAGAGGGAATCTTGCGCACTCAGCGAGTCAAACTCTGCAAAATCTATTTCCCAACCGTTCCGTCGTCGGTCATCCGCTAAACAAGGTCACGAAATCCCCCCTTTACTGAATGAGGATAAAAGCTTTGTGCTTGATGAGTCTGACAAGGCTGAACTGTTTAATGCATGCTTTTAAAAGCATCTTCCGACGGAATCTGAACCTGTCCCGTCGTTTCAGCCATGCTCAGTCAATACTTTCAGTACCATAGATTTCTCCATAGAAGTAATTCGTAAGCACATTGTCCGCCTGAAATCTCACACTCTTCGGGAACTGACGGTATTCTAAACTCACTTATCAAGATGGTGTTCAGCTTCCCCGATTGCTAAGTCATCGATTCTCAGCTTACCTTCTTAATGGTTACTTTCCTGACTCATGGAACATATATATTATTCTTCCAGTCTTCAATTCAGGATCTCGTTCGGACGTAAATAACTACCGAGCATCCCGAACCCTCAACAAAGGATCCCATCTAACTGCACCATGCTACCTATTAAGGCAGTTTTTTCTCCTACATGTTTTTTTTCAATCGGTGGCTCGCTGAACTCATCCACCGATGTAGGAGTTTTTTTTTACTGCCCAGCTAATTATTTTATAAGAGTTCCTTTTAAATCTGTATGCTTAATAAAAGCGATCATGAAGCTCTGTGCGGTTCCTATTCCGTTTATTATTGGCTGACGTCAAGAGTCACAGGTTTGTTCGCCAATCATATTTTGCAAAAGCGCGTGCCTGTCCGCTGCTGTCGGGAATCCTTTTTGCAAAAGTGCGTGCCTGTCCACCGCTTTCGCAAATCCCTTTTGCCTACTTCCACGCTGACCCCCATGCTGCCGTGGCCACATGAACTACTATCCCTTCCCCCCCCCCGCTGCAGACGCAGGAAGGGCTTAATCCGCTGCCTCCGGCCATTGAACACTTAGGTGTCCACGACTTGAATTTACAGTGTTGGTTTGTTTTGTGGCTTGCTTTAAGAGGCGTGACACCAAATAACTAATACAAGAGTCAAACAAAAAAATCGGTTTTTTCTGAGAATATTCCTATGTAGTTTGCTAAACTCAACCATATTTATCAAATCTGTTTTTGCTTTTGGCTAACTTATTGCTAAAAACCAAAAAAAACGTTCTTAGAAAGAGCTTCGTGCGGACAATTACGTTTACCTAAGTGACATTGTCCTTAATGACGGGGGTAATATCGGTCGCGGTCAACTTCTCATCTTACCCTCAAGCCACACTTGGTCACCTCGCTACATGCATGAGAAAACTCATAATGCTTTGGTTTACGTTCGAAGTTTTGGACGCCCAGATCTTTTTATTACTTCCACCCCATGCAACCCATCTTGGCCTGAAATTGCTGCTGAACTGTTCCCCGGTCAAATGGCCAAGGATCGCCATGATTTGGTGGCGCGGGTGTTTCAGCCGAAGTTGAAAAGCATGATGAAACTTATCACTTAATTTATAATTTTCGGTTCGTTTTGGCGTCACATGTACACTAGCGAATTGCAAAAGAGAGGATTGCCTTACGCACACATTTTGGTCTGGCTGCAGGAAAAAATTGCATTCTGCTGGTGTAGACGAATTCGTATGTGCAGAGTTGGCCAATCTGGTTGCTGACCCTGTTCTGTTTGAAACAGTCAAAACGCAGATGGTGCATGGTGCATGATCCATGTGCTGAGCTGAACCCCAGCAGCTCTTGCAAGAAGGATGGGAAATGCACCAAAAAAGTATCCCAAGCGGTTCATTGTTATAACTCAGACTGACGCAGACGGCTACCCTCTGTACAGATGAAGACGGCCTAAAGTTGGTGGGTTCACAGTTGTTGTCAATGCAAGGCGACACGGACGTGTGGGAATCGATAACCATTGGATTGTGCCGTACGCCCACATCAACTTTGATTTTTGCAACTCTATGAAGTCCATCAAATACGTCTGCAAATACATTAACAAAGGCTCCGATGCAGCTATGTTTTCATTCAACCACCGTTCATGCAACGATGAGATTACTCAATACGAAATGGGCCAATACATCAGCAGCGATGAGGATTTCTGGAGAATCTTTGGCATTGATATCCACAACCGAGTTCCGGCCCTTGAACATTTAAGCGTTCAACTTGAAAACGGCCAACGGATTTACTTTATGGAGGAATCCTTTGCGGATCAACTTCAAAATCCCAGAGACACGAACTTAACTACTTTCTTTAAAGTGTGCCAGCCAGATTTACTTGCCCCGACGCTTTTTTATGTTGATGTACCCTTCTACTACACTTGGAAAAAACACACGTGGGCCCGGATAAAGAAAGGAATGGCGGTTGAAGGACATTCAGGAATCAAATGCGATTTTAAACTGGGTCAGACTTACATTATTCACGATAGCACTAAGTTTGTAATGAAAGGGGCCCTTGGGCCTTGAAAATACAATTTATTTATTTATAACAGAGACAGTTGAGATGATATGCTACAGGAAATGCAAGAGAGTAAGCAGGAATACCCAAAACACGCCACGTGCGGTGGTAGCCAGAAATGAGTGTATTTCGGGATGAGCTCGGCAAAAGCAAAAATGTGTAGGATTTAAACCAAAAACGTATCTGAATGAAAGGTACAAGGATAGGAGTAGGGCCTGCAAAGGTGACTTTAGCATCGGATAGTAATTAGAAACTCCGATCAATTTTTGACATTGAAAGCCCTCAAACCGGATATCCAGTTGGGCTCTTCGAAATATCATCAGCAGGACAACTTTTCTCCGTTGAACTATTTTATAACTGAGATTGTTGTTTTGAAAAATGTTTTGCAGAATAAAACCCGTATTTAACGCAAACGTAAGGTACATTAATTTTTTTTCAGACGAGGAATGCGAGTGTTATGAACGGCTTGGTTGAATCAGACATTCGGTGGCGGTAATAGCGGCAAATGTCCATGACCTTTATCACATTGTTGACCCGCTATCCATTGCCTCTTCGGCTACTGCCATTAAAAACGGACATTACACGGAGTGTCCCAAAAAAGTATACACATTTGAAGTAATTGTAAACTTAGTGTTTATTATAATTTTGTTATTTCAAAAACGTAAAATATTTAAAAGCCTCATTTTATTGTTTTTTTTTTCACTGCATTTTGACTACTGCAACAGTGGCTCAATTGAGAAAAGCCACCGAACACGAATGCACCCGAATACCAAGAGAATTGTTTCATGGTATGTGCGATTCCATAACTTCGTTTTGTCAGCAGTGTCATGATCAAAGTGGACGTCAGTTTGAGAACATTAAGTGATAAAAACAATAAAATGGTACTTGTAAATATCTCTAATCATATTTAATACTGAAATTACGATAAACGCCAATTTTGCGAATCGGTAAAATGTGTACAGATTTTGAGCAATTGTAACCTTGATGCTCATTATAATTTCATTAGTTCAAAAATTTTAAAATATTTGGGAGTGTAGAGGCTTTATCACTACAAATATACAAAACGTCTTAGCAAATACGCGATGAAAACTTTCGCGGGTAGACTAACTGCTAATAAGGGATTTACCAGACTATTCTAGTGGAAAAGTTGTAAAGTCCAGTAAAGGGATTGACGAGGAAGATTAGAAATGCTACAACTCACTTAGATCCTTCACGATCCTAGTCGGCAGTAGTCAAGTAGTCGACTTGCCAAAGGATAACTCTGCGAGGACTGGATCCAAGTTCGTTGGGCTGAGTTGCAAAATGGGGAGAAAACTTGTTTGCGAATTGTCGCTGGATTCTCCTGGAGCCCGAGAGTGATCACCAGAGGTGTCGTTGAAGGGCAAAATAAACAGCGGCAGGTGAGGAGAGAATTGAGCTGTGGAGAGTGATTAGCAAGATAGTTGCTAGCACGCGTCAAAACCGAAAGTGTGAGTCAAAGTGTTGTATTTAGTTTTAACAAACTTGGTTATTGATAAATTTAAACAACACGTAAGTAGGGCCAAGAGCCCACAGGAGCATCATTTTATTGTCTTTTCATTGCATTTTGACTGTATTTATAATTGAGGAATAGAGAAGCCATTGAACATGAACGCACCCAAACACGAATGGAATTGTTTCATGGTGTGTGCGATTCTATTACTTCGCGTTGTCAGCAGTGTCTGTATTAAATGGACGTCAGTTTGAGAAAATTCAGTGAAAAAACAATAAAATGATAATTGTAAGTGGCTTTTCAGTTTTCAATGATAAAATTACAATCAAAACCAAGTTTACAATCATTTAAAATGTGTATACATGTTTTTGGGACACCCTGTAGTTCCTGAGTCCTAGTTTTTCCACCAGTAACTGTTAGACTCTGTTTTCAAAATTTCTGCTGCTGCACTTTTTCTGCTACCACTACACATATGTACAAAAAGGGCACTCAAAGGTAATTTACCTACATATCCCTCAATATACTGATGCTGAATACAGACCCCTTCGGTTAAGCATATAAACATCCACGCAACTGACTATAAATGCCCTTCAACCATTTGACCAACCCTATTAACCGAACGTGCATTTGTTTTAACGCACGCACTTTTTGTTTGATTTCAGCGTGCCGATGGGTCGTCGTCCAGCTCGCTGGTATGTTTAATTATTTCATATCTAATTTTCCCTCAGTTACCGCTATTGTAAGAATAAGCCGTACCCCAAGTCCCGTTTCTGTCGGGGTGTTCCGGATCCAAAAATTCGAATCTATGATCTGGGCAAGAAGAAGGTTAGCGTAGATGAGTTCCCACTCTGCGTCCACATGCTGTCGGACGAATACGAACAACTGTCGAGTGAAGCACTCGAGGCTGCTCGTATCTGCGCCAACAAGTATCTTGTTAAATACTGCGGCAAGGATGCTTTCCATCTACGCATGCGTGTCCATCCTTTCCATGTCATTCGGATCAATAAAATGTTGTCCTGTGCTGGTGCCGACAGGTAAGGCTTAAACTTAGTATTATTTTCCGAAGACTGCAGACCGGTATGCGTGGAGCGTATGGCAAGCCTCAAGGGACGGTCGCCCGTGTGAATATCGGCCAAGTGATCATGTCCGTTCGGGGTAAGGATTGCCACAAAAACCAGTTCATCGAGGCTCTCCGTCGAGCAAAGATGAAGTTCCCTGGCCGTCAAAAGGTAAAATAAGTAACACAAGTTCTTCAATTAATACATTTTTCATGAGTTTTAGTCCAGTCTTGTGTTTGATATTAAGTTATGCCGTGATTTGCTCCTATACGATTGTACTCTATATCTAACCCTGTGTTTGCTTTTTACCTGCGGCCTTTAGTTACTCATCGTTCGTATGCGTCTTGCCGTGTAGAGCACTTCTTTGCTTTAGACAGGTAAATTAACGAAGTAGCACATCAATTAGAGAATTTGGAGTAATATGATTCGGGTTCAACCCATTTTCACTTGAGGATTGCCACAACTCTTTTCAGTCGCTCGATTTATTTGCGGTTTTGAAAAGTCAATAATTTTTAGCCATTTCAAAATTACAAAGTCCAACCAGTCGTTTCCCGTTTAAGTTGACCAGTAGTACAGAATTCCCCCATATTCAGTAGTGCATTTTCTCGAAGTAATGAACTACCGTGAGGTGACAATTTGATTCTGTAGTTTCGAGGGCAGACGTAAACGCGTTAGTTTTCACAGCAAGCCTTGCTTGTGCGTCCGCCATCCTTCTGGTGGAAAATCATCCTTTACAACTTATACTGGCTCTGTTGTCAAAATGCCAGCCTTACCGAACTCAACAAGGTCTATTTTTTGTCCTGAACTGTTGATGACGCCGCCATCTCTATTCTCGCTAACATAGCCAATTTTAAAGTAGGATAACACATTAACGTTAGTCAAGGATGTCATCAGTCATAGAGATTGCAGGTAATTTGCGACACCTTAGTATGATCACTATTTACTTCCAGTTTCTATATCTTTCTGCCAAAGCATAAGTTCCTCTACATTTTTTTTCTGACACAGTGATATCATGCAGCCTTTTAGACAATTCGTATTCTGTTTCGTCTGCTTTATTAAGTTAACTTGGCTACCTTTTAGATCGCTGTTTCCCGCAATTGGGGCTTCACCAAGTGGTCACGCGAGGACTTCCAAGCGATGCGCAAGACCGGAAGACTACAGTATGACGGTGTCAATGTACAGTATTTCCCTGAACATGGCCCCCTGTCGGTGTGGAGGAAGACTCAGTCGGCTCTTATGGGTCTTGAGTGATTTATCTAAATAAAGTGAAAGGAATGAATCTGTGCAAGTCCTTCGTAACCATGTTGTCTTGTCTTGGACTTTAATTTGAAGTTTAAGTAACAGCAATGGACTGCCTCTTTCGACACTGCGCTTGCCAGGCTGTGATTTAAGCTCTAGTATCATTGTTTTTTGGCGCCATGTATATTCTTATTAGGAAGCCTGGTTTTTTTCATGTTTACATCGCCAATCCACGGCACGTATCTGTTCTCAGTAAACAGCGACGACTGCTTTCATGTTCACGATGTATGCTCGCGCTCGCTAAGTGCGGGATTCAGTCCACCTCAGCTCACGGGTAATTAAAGTGGGCAATTTTGTAGATAAATAAGGTGCGTAAGCTCCAGAACGCCTGTTTAACGCAGTATTTGCAACTTAAGAATAACTCAAATGACGTCCGCACTCAATTTTCGACCCTGCGGAGGAAGGCTGTCAGTGATTCCGGTTCAGTTATGCATATCTTGGGCGTGTGCATCAGTTCAAGCACGCGTTAGTTATTTGATGGATAGCTAATGTACTGATGCAAGTACTCTTGTGTGTGCTGACATCGAAACGAAGACACCAGCTTCAAATGTGTTGGTTTCTTGGTGTGGTGAGTACTGCTCTGTCACTCATTCGAGTAGCCATTAGTCAAATCTTGAAGCCGTAGGCTTCTGTAGGGCGCCGGGAATCTAACGTTTATAAACGGCTTTCAGCTTCTAGTGTAGACGGAACTAGAAAGGCAACTACTGTGGACCTTGTATCTGTTGGGGATTATTTCTCCTGCAACTATTGAGGGCGAGGCTTCAATTCCGAATTTGTTTATCCTGGTGCAGTTCATCATCTCCGATAGTGTGTCGTACTACCACGTGGGCTGGGGTCAGCTTGACGGTTTCTTGCCACTTGCCAATCATCCTGAGTAATTGAATATCTGATTAAATAGACAGAATCTTTAATTTCCTAGTAGGAAGGAAGCAAGAGGATACGACTGCCTCGGTACAATGAATCCGGATCTGACTTATTTTGATTTTCTCTTCTGATACGAAGTCGTAATCGAGTATGGAGGGTAACACATCACTGAGGTAGTGCAATGTTTAGCTTGTTAATCATTTTATTGTCTTCCTGATTAATTGAATATGTGCACGCATACATCTGAATGGACTGGTTCAGTGAATTAGCATTACAGTGGAATTAACCAAAACAATATGTACGGCCACTACCGGCAATAACTGTAACTGAAGATCATCGTCATTGATTAAATTCTCAATTTCAATGTATCCCATTCCGGCAGCACTAGCCGGCAAAATCCCGGGTTGTAGCGTCTGAGGAAGAACCCCATTCAAAACTGCTTACCATGTTGCATTATGCTAAGAAGCACTTAGGCTGCTATTTCCGGCAACAACGTTGGTGGTCCCAGCAGCACGCGAAGCACGCCTTTATAAAAAGGCCATGAAATCAGAGTTTGATTTACTCCGCATCTTCGGATAGGTCCCATACGCCGCTCGGCACATAGGACTTGCCTCATTGTCTGTCATAAATTTGTTCCCTCTGTCGTCATTGGACAGCTGTTAGTTTTATGACAGCGGGAGTATTACGGTTCTAGCTAAGCTGTGGCCTGCAAATCCGAGGTGGCGTTAAGCATTCAGTAAAATATGTTTGCGGCACGCCCCTGCCCATTTTCACAAAGTTCTAATGGTAAAACTGCTGGTCTGTGGAGCAAACCTAGTTTGATGGTGCATTCTACTATTGTGTAACAGTAGCACCCGCCTTAAAGAGAACACTCGCCTAGCATCTTTCTCGCCCTTTCAGTACAGTTGCGTTTCATTCAAAAGGATTTACAGTGAGTTTTAAGCAGCCCATTCATTTGTCTGCGAGCCTCTCACAGATTTCGGTATCTTGACCTGTTGTTGGTGTGCCACGGAGCCCCTCCCCTCATGAAGGGTTCGTTCCAAACCGAATAGATGACTAATTTATTTGGCCACATTTTAGGGTGTCATAACCGCCAAAAAGTGCATTAGACTTATTCTGACGAGAAAAGGTGGCCGAGGACAATTCTTACTCTTTCGTCACTTGCAAAACAGAAATGCTGTTTGATTCTCCGGGAATTTTTAGAATGCGCTGTGTAACCTCGGGGATTTTTCACAGCCTACTGGCGCTCAATACACACGCGTGGCATGTCTCTATTTTGCCTCAGTGATACAGCCGTAAAAAGAAATGTCACGTTGGATGCCGGGTTTTCTGGGTGCTGGCTAACCACTGCGGCTACTGGTTTCGGAAAATGGAATGGCCTCCAACAGAGTACGAATGCGAGAGGCAGTAGCGGACCGTCGGCCGCTGATGTCTGCAGTATAACGGAAAATCTATTGGTGTACACCACTGCCACCTTAGGATTAGGTCTTTAGAGCCTCGAGTCCAGATCACGCCACTGTCACGAGAGCGCGCCGTGACAATCGATTTTTCCTCATAGCTGATTGGTCTACTGACTCAGCTATGTGCCTCGTGTTCCCGCTTGAGTACATGCAGCCTTTGTGTGAGAATGACTTGCGCTGACTTTCTGTAACGTGCTTGTCTCAGTTAACTCCTTCTCTCTGGCCAACCGCTCTTCTCTCTGTCTCACTCTTACGGGTTCCTTGGTTTGGCGTTCGACTTAGTTAGCAGTACCAGGCGCGGTTCATAACAGAGAGAACCTCGAAAGGACAATCCACGGGTTATTGGAGACCCGCCTGTACACGAAATCCACAGTAAAACACGAAAATGCCGGACTCAAGTATAAAAGGGCAATGTTATGACTTATATGGGAACCGATATACTCCAGTAGTGTGAGCGAGGCGTTTGTGTGCTGGGATAGTAAGTCGAGAAGGCTCCCTGGTTTTAGATTGTCCGACCTGGTTGCGGAAAAAAGAATGGCCTCCAGCAAAGGACAACTGCAGAAAGCCGCCGCGGACGGTCGGCAGTTGATATCCGCAAAATATCACAAAGTTTAGTGTTGTCGGTAACTCGGTTTGTTTGCTACTATCGCAAAGGTGTTAAGGCTATGACGGTTTAACTTTAACAGCTGCAATCGTCCAGGCCCGGTTCCTTAGGAGATGAGAGAAGTCTTGGAAAGCCAGAGGAGTAGGAACAATATATTGTTTCTAGAATGAGTTGAAGAATAGTTCATAGGAAGTTTGACACGGTCTGGCGTTCCTTCGACCGTGAGAGCCATGTGAGAGAGCAGCAGCGGCGCGTCCACCCCGCGAGGGGGCAGAATGCCAAGTGAGGCTAGCGTCAGTCATCCCGAGGGGCTACCTAATCCTCTTTCTGTCTCGCGGCCTTGATGGTGATTGGTTGGACAGCACGAAGGTAGACAATGGCGTGGGTGGTGAGTGTCCCATGCACTAGTTTGCGTCTGGTCGGAGGCAGGCCTAAAAGTAAATTCGTGCAAGGGCCTGCTCTGAGTGACCTTGTCTGTGAGGTAATGAGTTAGGTAGGCGTTGGGCAGCAGCGACCACTACCACCGCCCTAGGGTTAGATTCTTGCGTCCAGGTAATAGGGGAGATGACCTTGATCGTGGCCGGTTAAGTTAATAAGAGGTAAGAGAACATTTGACAAACAATCTTCATGGCTATTGGGGATCCACAATAAAATACATGAAAATGCCCAACTCATGTATAAAAGGGCAATTCTATGGCATCTGTGGGAACCAGTGTTCTCAAGTAGTTTGAGCGCGAGGTATGTGCGCCGGAGTAGTAAGTCAATAAGGCTCCCCAAGTGTTAGATTGTCCGAAAATTCCCTGACACGACAGACCATGCCTCTTTATCAGTACAACATGGGCGTCTGCTCTTTGTCGAAAGTCCAAATCTCCACATCAAATTTTCGTAAATTCAAGATTCCCGATCAATTCCTACTTTACCTCCGCAGCGGCTTAAGTTGATAGGTAAAAAACCTTGCCGTTGCGGCCTTCAGGCCCACTTCCATGTGAGCAGTGAGATCTCCGGTTGAAGGAAAAGTATATTTGTCGAATTTCGACGTCCTGACTAACTAACTAACGAATCTTCTAGCGAGTATTATCCCAAAATAATAAGAACGTAACACACAAAAGTGTTAAAATGGATGATATTGAAGAAACGAGCACAACCGTAATAGTTGTCGGCAAGTCCAGCTGCGTAGGTGTAGGTGTCCATGTCCGCGGGTTAAGCGAAGCCGTCTAGTTATTAACCAATCAGGAAAGGGTGCAGGCATGGGCGCCAGAGTTCGCGAGGAATCGATTAGCTTCGGCGTACGCGCAGTGAAAGTGGGGGTGCAAGAGCGCGCAGAGGTAAGAGGATGAGTCAGTGCTGGACGCGCGACAAGACAACGGTTTGGCAGATGAGAAGGGGGTGAATACGCGCAGCACTGCCGAATTCAGGCTGCCACATATTCTCCACAGATGTAATGGAGGAAGTTTACAATCGTACGAGTGCACGACCACAGCACAGAGAGCAAAATCCAAAGTGAGAGAGCGCGGGAGTCTTTGTGTGACTTAGCCACAGAGAGGGGATTGGCCAGACCGGATTGGGGAAGACGGACATTTGTGCTTGCGCACGTCCAAGCAGCCGCAAGAGTTGGGCGTTGCGCGCGGAATTGTGTCACTATACACCTTCCACTACAGTTGTTCCTGCAGTTCTTGATGGTAGGCATAATTTCAGGATCGTTTCCTCACAAGAGGTGGATCATACAGTCTTTGGATGGTAACCAGTCAATGACCGGATGCCTTACTTAAGGTCGAAGGGGTATCGCTGCAGCTTAAGGATAGACACTTGCCACTGCGATCTGCAGGTTTGGTTCTGTGTTGGAAGAGAAGTGAGACACCAGAGGGGAGAAATAGTATAGTCTATACAGAGTTAGTGGAGGGTAGGTTAGGGAAAGTTGACATTTGGACGAGTACACGATTATCTACGAAAGAGGGCCGCTGTGGTAACTTACTCCACATAGGCGAGCATGTCCGAAGGCTCGCTGCTGCTCACGCGTACGTCCGCACTGACGGTGGCCTCTGCAACAGCCAATTACAGATCCGCAATAGATGGTTTCTCTCGCCAGCGAATAGGACGCATGCACGCCTGGTCTATGCAGTCTGTCCGGCCAATAACCTTCAAGGCAACCAGACAATGCCCGTTCTCACTGCCGTTGGCATGCCTGCTGCTAAAACTGCAATTGGAGCTCGGCTAGCTCTCTTGCTTCTCGTAGGCTCGCCAAGTCAAGTCTTTGTTAATCTATTCTCCTTTCCCTTGTGTACACAATTTACTCTTCCCACTACTCCGGCCTTCATGGGCTTCTTCTCAACTAAGTAACCATGGTCTAAAGATCGAAGTTGCTGGGTTTAACCCACTTAACCCCCTACGATACCGCATCCGAAGGGTGAGAGCGTGTGGTTATCAGAGCGTCTATAGCGCGGTCTCTGTGTGAGCCAGCCTCGGCTGGATGATTTGCCAGACCGGATTGGGGTCGGCAAACACGGATGCGCGCGCACGTGCTAGCAGCTGCGTGCATTGCACGCGAAGTGGGGTCATCGAAGGAGTTCCACGTCAGCCTAAATTATTAGGGAAGACCCTCGTCGCTACGATCTTGCCTGGGTCCGTGTGGGAAGAGAAGAATTTGGACGTCAGTTCCTAGGCTGGCGTATTCTGTGCAGGTTGATTGTCAGAAGAGGAGGTTGGCAACCGGACGAGGGTTCGCATGGAGCCGCGAGGGTGATGTCCGAGGTTTCATGCCGTGTGAGTCAGCCTTCTAGCTAAATGGCTGGTTATGACAGTCGACAGTGGCCGCGAACCAGACAGCTCTGCTGCAACCGTGCGAGCGGCTTAGAGTTAGTAGTAGCCCTAGTAGCTACTTGGAACCCAAGATCTGACGGATGGTGCCTTTGGCCTGCGCGCCTCATGCCGCCTGCGGTCAGTCGCTACTTACCGGCACTTGTTCAATGGTCTAAGCCACATAAGAACACATCCAGTCTCGCCTTGCCAACCTTGCGCTGTGCAACCAATCACCACCAGTCTACCGAGACAGAGTGAGTATTCGGCAGCCACCTAGGATGACTGCGGTCAGAGGAAACTTGTAATTTACCTCGCGCGTCGCGGTTGCGGCGACGCTGGCCTCTCCCACTGGCCTCACGGTCGAACACCTTGCCAGACCAATTGGCAACTTACCCATTAACTCTTCTGTAAACAATATAATGTTCCGTCTACTCTGCCTTCCCAAGACTTCTCCTATCTCCTAAGGAACCAGGGTCTGGAAGATTGTAGGTGTTAGGGTAAAGTGTCTTTGCCTTAACTCCTATAAGTTCAACACGTGTCTGGAGTCGGGCCACTATTGGGGCTCTTTGCAAACATCTCTCGGTTATGCAAGAATATAATCTGTCTTCCAGCGCGACAAAGCAACCTTTTCGCTGCTGAAAAAACTGGTTCAAACACTGCCTCGTGGTTGTCTTTTGATTGGGATGGCCGGACGGGCTCAGGCAACCCTTCAAACACCCACTAGGATTTGATTCTCGGGAGCAAAGATGGTGTGGAAATTTTTTAGGTTCGTGAATGGAGGCAAATATTCGATTTCCATGAAGGAAAACGAGGATGATGGGTCGAGCATTAAAGGAATTGGTTTTTCTGAGCTTTTGAACTCGTGCAGGAGTCCGCTGTCGAAAAAAAGCAGCAACAAAACAAGCGACATTCAGGGGGGAGACAGGCAGATAATCGATAACAAGTGACGTAGCTCTAGAGGCGAGTGCGCAGGGCACAGTCTAACGTTACCAGATCGATAAATGGATTGACTGTGTCTTCATCCGAGGCTCAAACTGCTATAAATGATCGATTATCTTGCCTCTTGTGTGTGGGGCTTATCTTGGTGGCTGCGAGGTCAGACTCATGACTATTTGGAAGGTATGGGCAGCTACATGTGATAATTCGTCACCTAGTCGCAAAACTAGTCTATATTTGCGTAAGCGTGATGCAAACATGCGTTCAGTCTGGCCTGCGTAAGTACACGGGCAGTTTAAGCACGGGATTCGACAGAGTATACCCGGGTGCTCTCTTACATTGAATTGGTCCTTGATTTTTACGGTTCTATTAGGGTTGGTGTGCAGTTGCACCGCATAGTTCCGTAGAGATTCGTCCGCTGGCTCCGGAAATATCCTTGATGTATGGCAGAGCATATTTATGCATCTAGACGTGGGTTAAATAAGGAAAGGGACAGTATTGTTCGCCGTCCATTACAGCTCCCTGCTAGACGCAGAACGAAGTTAATGTTTCAAATATGAGCGAACGATGAAATGAAGCAAATAATCAAATGAGTATGTAGGTTAGAGACCGTTTGTCGTGTGTGAGAGTGGTTGCTCGTGCTGGAGGCTAGAGGGATGCTTGTGACCTATACTGAGTTGCAGTTGTGGCTTGAGCGAGGGGATGGGCTGGCCTGATTTCGAAAACGTGGGCCAGTGAGTTGGTATGTTGGTAGGAGGAAAGATGATATCGATGACGTGTGTCACTTAGTCGGCCAAGACAGGGGACAGGTTAGCCAGAAAGGGGGCACAATTGTTGGTCATCTGCCACAGTAGTGACTCAGAACTCTTGTAAAAAATTGGACAAAACAGCTTCGTTTGTGAATGATGGTTTGACCTCTTAAATGGACAACCTGGTAGAAGTGTTACACCAACGTGGAGGCTTATCGCAGGTGGGTTAGTAAGTTAAACTCTAGCAACTACGATCTTCAGACCATGGTTACGTAGTAGAAAAGAAGTCAGTGGAGGCGAGAGTAGAAGGAACAATATCTTGTGTACACAGAGGAACGGAGAATAGATGGAAATAAATGTGACTTGGAGAGCATATGACCAGCCAGGAGAGTCAGCCAAGTCCAAGTTCTGGTTTGACATCATTCACGTCAGTGGACAGAGAGAGATGGTTGATTGGCTGGGTCGGCCTTGAAGGTTTTTGGCCAGACAGATAGATTGCGTCGGGAACGCGTGCAGGCATGCTATTCATCGCCGGCCCAGAAGGCACTTATGCGGCGACTGTGATTGGCTGTTCGCAGACGTCGAGTAACGCATTGGTGGGCCTTTGGGAAAGTAAACTTCGAAGCGAGCCAGCCACAACAGTCTACATCAAGGCATGGCAGGCTATCATAGCAAATGTCAAACAGGAGGTGGGGGGAGAGGGTGCCGTTGGGGCACGCATAGGTACAGGGTCACGCCGTACCAGCCACCTATGGCCTATATGCTAATCCCCGAGATCTGAACCAGACGTAACGAATCCGGCTGTGCTTCAGAACTTTTTGACCTGGCCACGGCACCGGGTGAGCAAAGAAAGAGAGTGCGGTAGATGCAGCGCGAGTCAGCGTCCATGCGCCACCGGACCAGCGGCTTTCTTCAGTAGCCCCTGCATCCTGGCTCATTCCAGCCACAGCCGCCCACGCTGTTCTGCAAGTTCACCTTGGTATGTATGTCTCTCACCTAACTTAACTATTCCTCGTCCACTAGGATTCTTTCAGTATCCTCGTTACCGTCTCGAGGAGGAGTACTTGTAGTGGGTCGTGCCTGGCTAACTAGCTCGCGTCAAAGTGCACTTTCCCAGAGGCTCACCGATGCGGTTTTGCGGCGTGTCGATCAGCAAATCACGGTTTCCGCATTTACGTGGTTTTGGCCACGCGACGAATAGCAAGCCTGCACGCATTCCCGACGCAAGCTGCTTCTTTGCCCGAAATCTCCAGGCCGAACTAACCAATGGACGCGCTCTCTCAGTCTTCTGGCCTGATTGCTGCTAAGACATCACTTGGGACCCGGTCGATCTCCTTGGTGGTTGGGCTCTCCCAAGTCAATCTTATCTCATCAATTTCCTTTCCCTTATGTACACAATATACTCTTCCATCTACTCAGGCCTCTAACGAATTCTCTCCTCCACTAAGTAACCATAGTCTGAAGATCACAGTTGTCGGGTTTAACTCACTTAACCCCCTGCGATAGCGTGATGAGTCTGTAGCGGCCTTGTACCCTAACAGGTGCATGTCCCGATGTCTGGCTTTCCGGCAATGGCCTCAATCCGTGTAGACCTCAAGGCCGTTAAGCTCGCCGGACTTACTGGCGCGAGACACAGGCCACTTACGTTGTCCATCAACTGTGTCAAACAACACGTCGTCCAACCAATCACAGGCCGACCTAGCCCATGAAAGCTTTCTCTCACTGTCTTCTGGCCTGACTACTCTCAGACCTCAGTTGGGACCCGGTCAACGTACTGAGCGGACGTGCCTCTCCAAAGTCAATCTACTCTCATCTACTCTCCTTTCCTTTGTTTACACAATGCATTCTTCCTACTAATCTGGCCTTTCACGCATTATACTATCCACTAGCTTATACATGTTGGAATACGTTCTCTCGTCTATTATCTGACTGGACCACATCGTATCCCAGAAGTCAGCGATAGCGGGTTCCCACAGTGGCAATAGCGCCTTCTACAGGTTAACGGCAACAAGCGGTGCCAAGCAAATAATCGAACGGACATTTGAGGCAGACAGTTTAGCACCACCCCCTAGCAGTGATTGACAAAGAGGGGGTGGGGGTCGTGCCTGCCTGAATAGCTTGCGTCGAAGTGCACTTTCCCAAACGCTCACCGATGTGCTTTCTCGACGTCTCGATCAGCCAATCATAGATCTCGCATCTATGAGGCGACGAATGAGGAGGTTGCACGCGTGCCCGACGCAAGTTGCCTCTCTGCCCAAAATCTCCAGGACGACCTACCCAATGAAAGATCTCCCTCTATCTGTCCTCTGGCCCGACTACTATCAGACCTCACTTGGGACCCGGTCAACCTACTGATCGGACGTATCTCTCCCAAGTCAATCTATTCTCCTCTTCCGTTGTGTACACAATAAAATCTTCCATCTACTCTGGCCTTTAAAGACTTCCCTCTCCTCAGCACTAAGTAACCATGGTCTGAAGATCGCAGTTGCACGGTTTAACTCACTTAACCCCCCGCGATAGGTTGTCACGCGCGTGTACCCAAGTCTTGGCAATCGAATGCAATATAAGCAATATGCAGTGATACTGCATGCCGACTCTCACACATATCGTGTGGTCAATTTGTAGTAGTCCTTTCTGACCGATGTCCTCATAACTCTTGAAGTTACAGACAAGGCCAATCAGAGCAGGACTTAGCGCGAAAGCACATTTCAGCCTGCCTCTAACCAGAAAAAAACTATTGCGTGAGACACAGACCGCCCACGCCAGTGTCTAACTTCGTGCGGTACAACCAATCACCATCAAGACCGCAAGACAGAGAGAGGATTCGGCGGCCGTCCCCGATTTATGATGCCAGAACTCACTCGGCCTTCCACCCCTGAGTGGGTGCGGACGCGTCGACGCTGCAACGCTCTCAAGGCAAACGCAATGCCAGACCGAATCACTCTCCGTCCTTACTATTCTTCTATCTTTCTGCAGATGAAACTATTCCTAACAATCTGCTTTTTCCAAAACTTCTCTAATCTCCTAGGGAACCAGGCCTGGAAGTTCGCTGCCATTAAGGTTAAGCCGTAGTAGCCTTAACACATTTGCGATAACCTCCCTTGCACGCCATGCATGAGGTCACGTGACCGCACGTCTCGACCTTTAGGATAGCTGCATGCCCCGCGGGAACGCTTGCCTTGCGTGGTCCAACTAACACGCATACAGTAGTTTTTATCTCCCTCCAGTCTGACCAATCGCTTTCAGCGCTGACTCAAAAAAGAACCTCACTGTGATGACTGCCAACGCTCTCACTTCAGCTCCTCCCACTCAAGCTGCCCAGGTGGGTGGATATGCGGTCCGACAGTCAACGTCCTCCCATCTATTCTGTACTTCCTTTTGTGCAAAATAAACTATTGCTTTCATCATCCCCGGAAGAGGAAGATGGGGCAATTCCTGAGACCAAGTTGTATTTATACTGACGTTTCAAAGGCATTTTCATTTCCATAGTCAGAGAATAGTGTCTATTCTCCCGCTGGCTTCAAGTGAGTCTGTCTAACCACTAGCAGTGTGTTATAACCGTGCCTGATGCGTTTCAGTTGTCGTCTCCCAGGTCTGAAGGTCACACTGGCGAGAATTTTGCCCATAAGCCTAACCACTGCGATAATCGCTCCACGGTGCCTTGAGGTAACTAAAAACAGTATCAAATTTAGTATCAATCTCCTTTGTGTTCTCCAGCAGACAACAATTGGCCTCCAGGCCTTTAGAGTCAGTCACCTAGCCTGCGTGCCGCCAATAATCCTTGCAGTCTTCTCATACTTTTCCTTTTAGTAATGACACCTTCACCCTTGCCGTTCTGTCTACCTCAATAACTGGCAATGCAGTTTTGAAATCACTAACGCTCTGTAAAGCTTTGTGTTCAGTGGGTGTGGAAATCTATGAAGTTCTCTGGAACTCCTGCCCTTTGGTATAATACCATTCAAGTCGGTAAAACTCTGAACGATAACAGCATCCTGGCATTAAAGGAAATCTTTGGCAGACGGCCAACAATGTCCCAGTGCCCGCTGCCCCAAAGATTTGCATAGTCGCAGGCAGCTTTTTCTGACCAGTTGACCTTAAAATACTTTTCCGATAGTATTGTACGCATACGCATGCGTACGCCGGTGCGCACACACCCGTATACCGAGATAATCGTGGCTGCATAAAGGGCTACTTGAACACGTCAGGCTGCGCGCGCAGCAAGGGCTCTGCGGGCGATACCTCCCTCGGGCAACGCAACACACCAATCATAAACCCCTTGAACTTGCTTCACATTCACGGAAAAGAAACTGTCATCATCATATCTCTCCCGACCTCAGACACACAATCAGTCACCCTTAGGCACGACTGAACTAATTGAACATCAGCGCTGGCTTCGTCAGTGCGCACTGCTGCCTGAGGCCGCAATGGAGAGTTTTGTGCACAGTAAAGCCTTTATTCTGGTGACTTTTGCCTTTACCTTCACCATGGGATTTGGCCTGACTATTGTAGTGGTTTAATGCCAAACGCTATTTACAACCCTACAGATACTTTGTCGTATTTCCAGCCTAATTACACAGAGAATGCCCCGAGAGATCGACCAGTGTTCTTCTTGAGGTACCGCCTCTGTTTCGACAATTCTCTACCTCCTAGCTGCAAAATGTTATCTTCAATTTCAACTAAGTGTTCAATAGAGCATCAACTTAGGCTGAAACGATTTGGTTGGAACAATAGACTATTGCTGAGGATTGGGTTATTAGGTTCAAACCCTTGCCACTAGATCTCCAGGCTGGGATCCTTAGGAAGTGAGAAGTGGGAGGTCAGGGTGGTGGAAATAGTTTATTCTGTACGGAAGGAATGGAGAATAGGTAGGGGGAAGTAGACTGTAAAACGAATGGATTCCGGCCGCTAGGGTGCCGGGTCCGAAATGATGAGAGCGTAGGCCGTAATCGCAGTAAGGTCCCTTGTGAGTCAACAGTGAAAGTAATTGGCCTGACTGCTCTAAGCAGACAGGCGCTGGCGTGTCCACGCATGCTGACCGGCCACGCGAAACAGGCATTCACGTGGATGGCTCCGTAGCTAGACCAAGACTGCAATCACGTGACAAGAGAACTCTCGCCATTTGCCTTTAAAGATAAGGCGAGTTAGATTCTGCTACGTTACTAACTTAATCAAGTACTTCGCCTTTGCCATCATTCTCTCGTTTTGCGTGTATATTCAGCTGGCTCTAACAAACGGCTGTGATATATTTCATATTTTAGGCCCAGAGTGTCTCATTACTTTATCTGCTTAAATTTTTAAATAGCAGTACCATCAATCGCCTGACTATACTGGCGCAGCTTGAACACACCCGGCACACCAGTCATCAAGATGTATTTTTATTTCTTTCGCTGGCGTGCACACTTAGATATCATCAGGTTTTCCCAGTAAAAGCATTAAAAATCTGGAATAAGCTACAGAGAAGTACGAAAAGCAGCAAGGCTATCCATTGTTTAAGATAGCTGTCACAAATTTCCTATATTCAGGACACACTTCACGAATTTCGGATGCTGACTCTTTATTCTCTTTACCACTTCAAGCGTTTCTCGTCCCCAGTCCCAATCATTCAAGGATCTGCAGTTTATTCCCCAAAAATCACTAGAGGAATTTATCAGGAGTTTGTTTCCACTGGCAGCTTACCCTCTACTACACACTACTTTCGAACTTGGCTGTAAAATTACAATGAAATAACTTCAATTGGATATGATTCCACTGAATATCAGGTGCTTTGATGATAACCTGGAGTACCATAGCAGATTATTTGGTGATTGAGGACAAGTATTAGAATTCATGCAGTTCTCGGCGAGGAGTGTATAGTCAAGGCTTCTAGGAGCTGCCAACTCCATGCCTTTTAGTTAAGTAAATAATTTACATAGCTTTTTACTATGAGCTGCCCTCAAACACACGGTCAAGCTGGTTGTAATATACAAAAAACGGATCCACCCTCAAGATTCTGCATGTAATCTGTGCACGGGGCCTGTAATCAGCACATCACCCGGAAAACTCCGGGCGCAGAACTTGTTCAAACCCCTTGAATACTTCCCAGGGTTGAAAATGTGGTCACGCAGGTATTTATCCACAATTGTCACGCTATAAGTCCGCAAACAAACTGACTGCATGGTAATACTTAACCAGCTCACTATTAACGGATAGAACGTTTCTAACACACATGATCGTCACCTGGGCCATAAATTCATCATTCAATAAATAACTATATTCCACACAGCAATAAAGAGAAAGCTTAGACGGGAGTGTCTGACAACTTTGATTGGCATCGCGCACAGGAACACCGTATTACATAAAACTTGTAAGATTTTGCCCATTGCATGTGTTCGAAATTTAAGTTGACGTCATAAATTTGCTTCATGTAATTATTCTGTGCCAATTGCTAAGTTTTGCGTGATTCAAACTAATTTTCAGCAAGCGCTTAGATTTTCCATGTTTCGTTGTGTAGTGTGATGTTTTGCCTCATGTTATATTTCAGTCCTTCATGATAAATCAAATTCCGAATTCCTTCCTGCTCTTGAGTAAGTTAAGATATTTATGCTTCCCTCTGTGCACCGTTCCGCAACGAACTCTCCCGATTTTGAATTTTTGATAAATGCTCAATTTTCAGTACAATTCCTATATCCTCAGAAACCTTTGAAAGGACTCTCTCTGTATTCGAAGAGTTTGCGCAAAATCTCATGCTTTCTGGATAATCAGTGATGACATTTATGGGCCATATTAAAATTTTGTAATGTTCTTCCTAGCTGTCACTACTAGGGATTAAACTGTCAGTTGTCATTACGAAGGTTCTCCAAGTGGTCCGTACTATGCATAATCTATGACCTCATGAAGATTATAGTCCATGGTGAAATTTTCAGAGAAATTCCCGACAAAACCTCGATTGACCCACTTAATTTCCCATATACATCAAATGCGCTGCGTATATGACCTTGACCTTGTTTGTTTTCGTTGTCTTGACTAAAATGCGAGAAGGTGGAAATACGACGGTAGAGGCTAGTCTACTGCGGTCTAACGAAAGAGAGCACTTTTGTTTTTCATCTCTATCACTACCCTCAAATACATTAACAGATGTGAATGTCTTATTAAACTTTCCGCATATCACGGATTTGGATCTCTCGAATAATGATCTCGAGGAATTGCCGTTGCTGTCGTCGTTTAAATGTCTTAAGACGTTGAATTTATGCAACAATCGTCTTGAGCACCTTCCACCTATTTCGAATTGCACTGAGCTTATAAAATTAGATCTGAGTGGAAATATTTTGACCGATTTGTCCACTATTGGTGTACTACCAGAATTGAGGGAGTTGTATTTGCAATGTAATTGCATTTCTACATTTGACGGTAAGCTTGCTGGTGCAGCAGCGTATGCGTCATCTGAGCCTCGAAATGCTTCAGCGATGAACACGCATATAATTACAAGTTGACCAATGCTGCTGTCGAAGTGCGTTTTTTATGATAAATTTATAACCCTGTAAACACATGGCCCCAACTGTGTTGGGGTTAAAGGCGGGACCAGATGGGGCAATCCGGGGCTATGGGCTAACTCAATTTATTGTAAAAATTTCTCTAAATCTATTTTTGTCAAAGCGAGTATCAAAAATCAATAGTTGGCGTCTTTTTCTTTGTAAAAACAATGAAATTGGGGGTTGAAACGCGAAAACGGGACTGCACGCCGTGAAAATATTTTTCGTAGGTGGGGCAAAACGGGTTGATTTGGCCCCATCTAATTCAGTCCACGTGCCAGATGGGGCTGGAGTTTACAGGGAAGATAGAATCAAAATGCTTTTTCACCGTGTTTCCCAGTATTCCCCCGGATGTCGACGGGGTATCCACGGATTGTGCTGGCGGGTAACTAATCCAAACAAGCCGAAAGTAGATAGTACTTTTCGGCGCTAAAATGCAGTTCAGCTTACTTTATCTGAAGAAGGTCAAGGTGTGTTTCATTGAACTCTCTATTTGTCTACATCCGTGTTGAGATATCAAAAATAATACCTCAACTTACTAGAGATGTCAAATTTCAAATGCGCGTAGGGTGAAGCAATAGGAAAAGGTAAGGCAGGGTAAAATCACACTGCAATTTTCAGCAGAAAGCCCTGATACTCCTGGGAGGGTAGTATGCTAGATCGAAACGGGAATGGCATCACAGAAGTCATGGAGATCATCACCAAAATGTGTATGATGTGGTCAGATACGATTCAGTATTTCTTGATTTGCGCTTCATTGAAATAAATAGGTAGAACTTTGCAATTGCTGCACTACAAATGCTTCACGCAGTACTTGAAGCCGACTCTTACTGGATAAATTAATATTTTTTCTAGGGCACTGAGATATAAAACTATAGTTGCCCATTACAGAATGTTCAACCGGGTCTTTAACTCTGGGAAGATTTTTTATATCAAACATGTTGTAATGGAGTTATTCAATACTTTGTGACAACATTTATTGTATTGCTCTTCGCTTTTTTCTTCACATCAGAAATCTGTAAGTATGAGAAAAAGTTTCCGCACCGCAGATCTGATATTCAGACACTCACTTGGTACCACTAAGAATGAAGGAGAAAGAAATATAAATACACTTCTATTTACATAGTTTGTCATGCAATTTTCATCATAGTTTTGTTGTACTTATTTCGCAGATATCAGCAATTTTCCAAATCTGACCATTCTGGACGTTTCTTGCAACAAACTATCCGACTCAAGTCTTTTTGGCTCACATCCAGACTTCATTCACCAGCTTGGGCTTACTGACGCATATCTCCGTCTCAGTTCTCCACCGAAACCACCACCTCTGCAGGGTTTAAAATATCTCCGGTTCCTTGACTTGTCAGAGAACCCAAGTCTGTGCGTCTTCTCTTCACGTGGTTTCAGGTCGACTAATGAGCAAACTCCAGGAGACTGTATCTTGCCCAGCAGAATAGAAAAGCTTTTGGTAGCGGACTGCAGTATTACGCACCTGCAAACTTTCCAGTGCCTCCGAAGTCTGCAAAAAGTTGACCTAAGTGGCAACAAAATAGTCGATCTCACAGAGTTGGGGTATGCGTTACTCGTTTGCTGAAACTTTTTACTTGGTAGATAATTGGCAGATACAAAAGTGAAGGTACATATTCTTTCTGTCATTAGGAATCTCAAGAGCGCTAGTTTTCTTTCCGAACTCAATCTAAAGGAGAACCCACTTTGCGGCCAGGAGAACTATCGATTGCACGTCATCTTGCAACTGCCTCAATTGGCCCTTCTGGATGATGAAGCCATCACGGAGCAGGAAAAGGTGAGGGAATTGTATTTTGATTTTAAAGCAGAATTTTAACGCTTAAGTTCTTTTGTTTAGTTTTTCAAGCTGTAGTCTTTAAAATCTTTAATACAATCACCCTTTGCAGCATCGATGATAAAGTGCAGATGGTAGTAAGTAGCCAAACAGCTGCCCGCCCCTACTTTTGGTGACTGGATTGTATATTATCCACAGAGGATTTTACCTCAAATTTTGATGTGTTTACCTGACTTTTGACGATAAGCAATATTTTTCTAGCTGGAACAGAACCCTATGCGTTTATTTCCAAGGCGCAATATTATTCCATTCCCTTCTCAAAAAACTCGCTCCATGTTGCAATTATACGAAACTGTGGACGTCGAACGTTTCTAAAGTTTTTCAGCCAAACTCTTAGATAGTCGTCATATGTCAGTGGAAAACTAAAATCTGCAAGTTTGAGTTAATGAAAAAAATCATGAAATACTTATTGAAGTAGAATAAATTACTCCTTAAGTGGGACAGCGAACATACTTATTGCGCAGCGTGATCTCAAATTCCTTCTATGGAATTCACGCCTTTTTGGTTGTTGACAGAATTTCATTCACATTCTGGTTATGGTCGATGCAGGCAGGCAGTGGTCTCCTTTATTGTACTCGCTTTGATATAAATTGTAGTCACAAGCGATAGTTTGGGTTCCAAAATTTTGTAGATTACTATATTTTACAGGCTCTTTTCAAATAGCGTAGTATATCAGAAGAGGAGCATTCACCAGGAGAGGTTAGTTACAAGCTTGACCTTTCGGGCCCTTGTCTCGTCTACTCATCTTCAAAGAATGGATAATATGGCTCACGGTCCTCGTCTTTGTGCTGCCAATCGTTGCTTGTGACTGTTCTACCAATAATGTTTGAGTCACTGTGTGTGTCTCTCGCCGCGTCTCCAGTCTCCTCGTATGTCTCTCTCCTACCTGTCGCCGTGCCGCTTACTTTGGTGTCGGCCCCCTATGTGCTCGTTCGTGGTTTTTTTGTGGCACTGACTGGTGCTCGGCATGAGCATGTTGGCCGCGACGTTGGCTGCCCATGTGTTTATGCGGCGTGGGCTGGTATCGGCCCCCTGTGTGTTCGTCCCGTCGCGTCCTCTGGTGTCTCGACTGGTACCTAGTGTTAAAAAGGATGCCTGGGCCGAGATATTGCCGCCCAATGACGTCCCGTGTGAGTCCCCAAAGAGAGGATACGACAAGAAGGGTGCAATAGCAGAAGTCTTTTAGTGTTCAAGGTACAACAAATTTAAAGAAACTAACGTGTGTAACGATGCCCATTGAGCCAATCAGATTTCCTTCTGAGATGATGTCCAGTCCCATTGGTTATTTGGCTCAGTGGATGACAATGGTTTAAAATCTGAATTATCGATCGTTTGACGGCTTTTGTAAATTCACCCGTGTAGGCCAATCGATAGCCTGCTTGGGTTGTAGCCACGGCTAGCAAGCTACTGCTAGCTAAGGCTGTTCGTTAGGCCGTCTTAACACCTAGCATGTACAGGCCGACTATAAAATTTTTGTGCATGATCTCTACAAAACATATTTTGACTTAGAAGGGCATTGACAATCAGTGGAAAGAATTCATGCTACTCTATTTGAGTACAAGTAATCATAAAGATGCGACAGCTCGGTAGAACGCATTCTTGTTCTCTCATTAGTGTGCATTCAAGACCCAGGTTCCACTCTCCTACACACTCGAGTTGATATTAATGAAGACTTTCAGGTTGTCTACCGGACACCAGCTAACTTTTCCAAGGGCCTACGCCAACGGGTGCTTGCAACGGCCGAGACAGTGGCTACACGACTGTCGAATCTAGTGTTGTGTTGTCAGAAGACGCTAACAGAAGCACTTTCACTTCCGTGGCCGACCCCGACGCCAGGTGGCGATCGCACATCGCCCCGGCGTCCTTGTGACAGTCATTCGCTCCGTGAACATGACAGTAATTATCCCTCCATGTACTTGACCCCTGAACAATGCCCACAACCTAACTCAATTTCCTCCCCCCTCTTCCGTCCCACAGCATAATGAAATATCGAGGTGTTTTAAGGCTAATCAAATTAAACCTTACAGGTGCGATCTTCCAGGCCCGGTTCCTTAAGAGAAGAGAAGTCATGGGAAGGCCAAAGTGGTAGGAAGAGTTAATTCTGCAGAAGGATTGAAGAATAGATATTAGAAGATTTCGCTCGGAATAGCAAGCGTCCAACCGTAAGAGCGCGGGGTCGTAAACGGCGCCAACAACGCTGCCTGCGGCCGGCCCCTGGTCGGGTGGATTCAGGAGTGATGTACGGCCGCAGTCATTCGAGCAGTCAGCGTAAGCTCTCTTTGTCTTAGTCTGCCTTGACGGTAATTGGTCAAACCGCGACTTCGCGTATTGGCAGGTCACGCCGGACATTGAGCGAGAGGTGGACAGGGTGTGGGTAGCCATCGCGACTGCAGTCTTGGCGTGATAAGTCAGCGATGACGGGTTCCCACAGTTGCGCTAGCGCCTACTACATGTCCATTCACCAGTGGTAATAGTTCCGAGCGAAACTGGCAAAAAAAGAATCCGTGGCACAGTGAGTTAGAGCGTTGGATTACTGATCAGAAAGTCTCAGGTTCGAGCCCCGCATGGTGCACCACCTAGATTTTGGTACGACCGACTGATGATGGCTAATAAGCCAGAAATGGCCATTCCAGTCTCCCTTGTCTTTGTCTGCCTAAACTGCTACGACTCGAGAAATGAGACCCCAGGCAGAGTGGGACATATAAGTTCCGTTAGTGATTGGCGAACGTTAAACAAAAATTGTCAATATTCCTGACCTAAAACCGGCAAGATAATAAGCTATTGGCCCAAGTGTTAGGGCATTTGACTTCGCCGTGCGACTCCTGACAGAGTTTGAGAGTGAGAGGAAGAAATAAACCGACTGGCGATGGTCCAGCCATCATTGGTTAACGAGCGTAAGTGGATATTTAATTGCATTGAAAGTGATCAAACAATATTAAATTACAGCCATTTATAGCTGTTTTAATGAGCTAAATATAATAAACTCCACCAAAATGAACTCCCGTTGCTCAGGCAACTTGTGTCTACTGATGGAAATTCGACCTTATATTGGAGAACTTAACGAAAAGGGAAAATTCGGGCTACTGAAAATGTAAAAGTAGTTTATTATTATAAGTCAAAGGCAAATAGGGTCTCTAAAGACAGTCCTACCGAAAGATTGTTGAACATATTTGGACCCTCACTTTTAATCATTACGAAATCATTTCACGTCTGCTTTGTGATAAAAGACTGCTGTGAATACTGGTGATATCGTTTAGGTTTTTGCGGAGGACAAGCTCAACCCTTCGCCTGATGTTTTGGCCAGCAAAGATCACCGAATTAATCTTCTTCATGCCATCATTCAACCTCAGAGAATATTTAGTAGGTAAGAGAGATCCCCTAGAGGTCAATCTTAATTACTGCTTACTTCTTGTCCTCTCAGGCTCGATAAACTTACGCTGGTTACTTTTTGTCATAAGGTTTATTTGTTTGTGTCTTTCCGGTGCCATTTGTAGTAAACCTTATCCATATCCTGAAGGGATTTCAGCAGAAGCCTCATTTAATACGGGTATTGGCCTTGCCTCTTAGAACAAACTTCATACCATTAACTGACTAGATCCACCGTTGGTAAACTAAGCTCGTAGTGGAAAAGTGGGTCTTCGAGGCTGACTGCAGTAGATGACTGTATACTTCGTGCATGTGTCCTACTACTCACTTATCCAGTTAAAACAACCACGTGGCCTTAAAAAATACAACAACTTGCTACTACTCGCGACTTGGAACATAAGAAAAGAACGGACTAACGTCGTTCTACTGAAAATCGAGGGTACGATAATAGTAACACCTTTATGACCAACTCGCTTACGTGGGGTCCAGGTCTTGTATGGTAGGTTCGTACTACGGACACATTCAACTTCGGTCTTGCCATCGGCACCCGGAAGCTGTGGGAGTAGAGACACAAAAGCTACTACTACTACTACTACTACTACTACTACTACTACTACTACTACT
>JAYGXS010000006.1:35175957-35191895 GCA_036362985.1 Ligula intestinalis
GTGGTGCGTACGAGGACTTTATGCGCACGCATCCGGGCTTCTTTGAGGCCGTCGTGCCCGCTAACGACCTGGCGGAGACGTATGACACGCTCAGAAGATTTGTTGAAAGATATTTGGGTAATCGCTGCCCCTGCCTCATTTTCCTCTTCTCCACGGCAGTTCTGGTGTATTTACTGTTTTTGCAGCAGCTGACTTGTTCAGAAGACCCGGGTAGCCTTAAGATTCCACGATTGTGTAGAATCCTATTTTGGTTCCCAGACCAGTACGTGAAAGCCCAATCCCAATCTGATATACAGGACCGCGTGCACTAACTAGTATACCGTCTGGAAATGTAAATATAGATAAAAAAATAAATTTTATAAAAAGCAAAAAAGGAATAATTATTTAAGGAATCTTATGCGTGTCAACAAAAAAGCGTGCTATAATTACAATGTGCAATTTTACAAATATTGGGAAAATCTATATTACAAAATAACTGACTAAAACTAAAACCAAGTAAGTAAAAAACTTAAATCAGAGTAAGGTAAACTCACTTAACTCAGAATAATCTTAGAATAAATAAAAATATTAAACTGAAAAAGAAACTGAAAATTAAACTTGAATATAAATAAGTTTAATAAATCAAATGAGATAAACTAACGTAAAGTTGTTGTGCATCTAAACTGAAGGTGTGCGAGCCGCCTCGCTCCGCGAACTACACAAATCTTTTATTAAAATATAATAGTCACGGTCAACGTGTGAACTTATGACAACTTTATTTTTGTGAGGTCTTCATCATCCACTAGATGATCGAAATCCTCTCGACTTTAATCAAGTAGATCTCAGGCAATTCAAAAACGCAAAAAAATTATACAGGTTTCGACCAAAACACTTCCATTCAACATGCCTGGATAGATCTCACCTGAAGTTGGGCCAGAATTCAATTAAAATATATGCAAAAAGTATTTCAAAAAGGTTTCTACAATGACCTTACCGTTTTATACAGTCAGATATTTGTATCGAAAAATATTATTTAATTGAATCTACTCATGTGACATGAGTTTACACTTCCTGATGAAAAAAGTTTTTTTCCCAATCAACAAAATAATACTTGTAATAATTATCGATTACCGGACTTCGTTCATTATTAAGTTAATGCTCTGTTGGGTGTGCTTGGACCAGTTCCGCATTAATAATTCATTATTTCATTAATTCAGGCGCATCTCATCCGATAGATCCCGTACTGTAATGTAACGTGTATTTTAGAGGATCATTTATGTCGACGTAGCTGAACAGATTCGGTAAAGGAACTCTGCCATAAGTGACACCACAGAGGACGCCAGGAAAATCATCTTCCTTATTGATGACTAACCCCCTTGCTCCCAGTTGGTCGTGAATTTGATGTAGCCCCTTTGGCATGTCGTCACGCAGTATGGTCAGTCACAGAAATGCGGAGGTAAATTACTGATACTACAGGTAGTTTTCAAATCTTCCACGAATTGAAAAGTGCCAGTCAAATATTCTCCACTCCGACAGAAGTCCTTTCTCACAACTTCCTACCCAAAGGTTTGTATTTGCCTGTGCTCCGCAACCCTGAGACTTCCCAACAGTTGGAGGAAAAACCCTTCTCATCTGCAGTTTTGTTTATTTCATTGCCAGGTTCTGTGCCCCAAAAGGCTGTCAACCAACCTCCTTAAAAGTGTCAGAGGAAGCTGACCAATGAGCCTGCTTCCCCGGCAACGGAAAGTTCATCCCGGAGTTCGGTCCAACTCGCGATCGATCCTGAAGAGCTGACGTCTTATGGCTACACTTGCGCACACCTACACATTCTTCTAATGCACGTCTTAGAGTCCAACTAGTGCTGCACAATGAAGACCTTTTCAAAATACGACAGATGTTTCAACTGCCCTGGTTGCTATGCTTCTTGTACTCAGCAAAGAGAATTGATAATCGAAAGAAGCGATTTTTTATGTCTCTATGATGATGAAGCCAGTTGCATGTGTCTTGTTTCTCATCAGGAATAGTTTCCTTCTCCTTCACATATGCATTAATAGCTTGATCAGTTATGATGGGTATTTTATTTAATCAGGACCGTGTGTGAGGATAGTTAGAATTACCAAAAGGGAATTGCGGAAGTTCTTGCTAGTGAAAGGTTTTTGTGAGCGCTGTGTTTAGACGCATCATCGCCTCGGTACGAACCTATTCTTTGGGAATGCTAAGCTGTCATTTCATGCAGTGGGTTGTAATCTATTGCCATGCGCACGAACCGTGCGCGCACGCATCATTTGTTCATAAAATAACCAAAATCTTGCTACTCACTTTCCTAAAGTAACAATATATGTTCAGTTCTGACAGTTTCTACACTTTCCGCGGGCAGGTTTGTAGCGGTCTAAGTAGTGTGTGTACTCAGATCACTGCAATCATCAGGCCAAATCCCATGTTAAAAGTTAAGAGGCAGAAGTTACCAGAAGGATTGATTTATTGCGTAGAGAACTCCCAGTTACAGTTTCAGATGGCAGTGGCCACTGGCGAATCCAGGGCTAGTGTTGACTGCGTCCAGCCAGACCTGAAAGAGCAGCTGCTTAAGTAGGATCGCGAAGCAGGTTCAAGTGTTCTTTTATTAGTGTGTTGCAACTATCCGAGAGGATGTCACCTGTAAAGGCCCCCTGCTGCGTGGCCGCAGCTGGTCGTGGTCGAATGACACTTGAGAAACCGCAACTAGCTGGGCATGCGTATACGTGCGTGTATGTACATGTAAGTGTGGAACTGAATAGCGGTCAAGTGGTCTTCAGGCCAGCAAGTGGAAACAGCCGCCTGCTTAGACACGTAACGTTAACGCAGTGAGCAGCATTGATGGCCATCCGTTACAGGTTACCACCAGTCGGTCTTATCAGCAAGTTTTGCCTGCGGACAAAACCGTTGCATAGGTATTGTTCTGCGGTTACCCGATTGAAGATAGCTATAAGTAACCTTAAAATTACCCTTTTGTGCTACTTTTTGCGTGTTGATGTCATGGGAGCGCAATCCTTGTAAGTTTAACAAAAACAACAGAAATGCTCTTAGAAATGCAAGCCGTAAGTCTAGCCTAGAATCTGCTCTGATCATTTGGGGATCAGAAACACCGATATATTTTTGACTGTGAGGTCACCGCGGAAGGCACATCTATGAGGAAGAAAAATCACAAAGGACCTGTGGCTTGAGTAGAATTTTCTTTCAGGGGATTGATGAAAAGCTGGCGTGTGTTTTCGGAATCAAGTGAAACCACATTTTTTAAAAAAGGGGTCACGGCAATGGCGCAGTCCGCTGCTGCATTTTTCCTCAAATTATGAATGATAACCAAACCCATCTGCTTTTTAGGGACATTCAGGAAGCTGCTGGTAAAGATCGCGCCCTGCTGACCACACAACTTTATTCAGTCTTGATAAAACCTTCATAGGGCATGTGAATAACCCAGATGCTAAGGGGAGTTGCCAGTCGTTTATAACACGAAGGTGGGGCAAGTTTTGAATGAGATTGAGAGCGTACAGGAGGCCCTGTTGGCAGTCATCGCGGGCTGTCTATTTAGGCACGTGGGTGCGCCCACCGCTGAGATTCTGTGACTCCAGCGCAAGTCCGTCTGCAGCCAATCGTTGAATGACGCACTTTGATTGGCTGGTGCCAGGGTGAGAGCGGTTCCAGCAGTGAATAGACAGACGGATAGGAAGACTGTCCCAGTACTTTTGCCTGCCAGAATTGTTAATCACACGCAGCCGGTTCCATAACTATTCCCGAGAGGGCGCGAAATTAACTGAGGTGTCAGTTGGTCCGCAATAAAGCAGAACCGCGCTACCTCTACCTCACCGATTGTCCCCACACCCGTGAAGATTTTACCGACACGAACTCTAGTAATGCTTGGGGAAAACATTGACGGACAAACCCCAATGGCTCGCCACGCTGACTTCCTACATGTCAGGCCTCAATAGGCGGATCACGTTTCTCAGATTAACCTTAGTGCCATTGCAGTCTGACACCTAGTTTAGAAGCCAAACTTCTACGTCATGTCTTTCACCGCGTTATAACGTCAAGTTTGTCGGATCGCTGCAATAGTATGTGCTAGATTACTCATACTGAACTCGTCTGCTATTTCCCTCACAGGAGCTTATTACCCATTGACCAAATATGGATGAGATGGAGTGTATTTACCATATCGGGACACGGGACCTCCTCCTTCCGTTATGCGTTAGAGTTTATGATGGCTAATAGGTCAGAAATGGAGCATACTTAAAGCACTAGACTTCTAAGCAAGGAGTTGTTGGTTGGGGCCTTAGGTGGCGCTCCACCCGGCGTTTGATATGACTGGCTGATGATGGCTAATTAGCCAGAAATGACCATTCGAGTCTGTCTAAGACCGACATGAGACCACTTATTGCCATTAGTCAGATTAACACACCGGAATCACCATTGGTGAAAGGGAATGTTTCACTCTGCCTGATCTCGCACACAGGGAAGATTGAAGCCAAGTCCATGTTATTTTAAGTTGTTCAATACCCGAGTTCGTGATGATAAAAAGGTAGCTATTCTTAAATAAGGAAGCGGTGCGGGTTACTTCTAGAGCCCGCAAGTAATAAAGGTGGCCCTGCGTAGGAGGGGTCAATATTCCCACACATATATCCTAGCATTTGTCCCCCGGTACAAATTTAAAACACACGTATACGGCAGGATTTATTGACGTTAATAAATTTCGTGACAACTTCTCAGCTGCAGCTTGTTGCTGCATAAGGATGATAACGAAGAGAACATGCAACCGTTTGAAATTTCGCAGAATGAATGACATAACAGCAAGGGTCATAGTTCAGTTCAAGTAATGATCAGCTAAAGGACACTGCATTAATCAACGTATGGCAAGGCAGGAGGTGGGGATTGAGGAAAAGTAAACGAAAATCACTTGGGGATTTAAACTAAGTAACCAATTACCAGGGTAATTGGAGGTTGACCACGTGGTCAAGCTGCTTGCATAGGTCAAGCTTTTCTAGTCGTATGTAGACAGCTTCCAAATAGCTCAAGGTTCGGTTTGTTCGGGCCCAAACAAGTACTCGAAATTTAGTTGACCCAAACTTACTAAGTACTCGAAACGCTGTTTTGACGTTTGCAGAATGACTGCTGTCTAATAGATGTTTGGTAATAGAGGACCGTGGTACACCTCTGTCTTCTTGCTTGAAAATCCACTCGGGCAAGTGTTCAGCGGCCCTGACCGCCACTGGCTGTCACTAATAAATTTATGGTTTCACTAGACGTCGAATTCTTATTTAAAAATGTACCGCTGGAAGAAACAATAGACATTATTTGGGCCCATGCGTCTGAAACCCGTCTGCCACCTGAAATACCGCGTCAATTGTTAGCACTCTGTATCAAAAATGTTCAATTTCTATTGAATGGACTACTCTACAGACAAATGGACTGAGTCGCAATGAGCCGTCTTTATGGGTCATCTAGAAGAAAAGGCGTCATCAAGACTTAATAAGACAAAGTTATATGGACGATATGTGGAAGATATATTCACGATCGTGGATTCTAAGGAAGACGCCGACGAATTTCTCAATTTTATGAATACCCTGCACCCAAAAATGAAATTCACAATGGGAACAGAGCAGCATAACAAGCTATCCTTCCTAGAAGTCCGCATGTTAAGAGTGGATGACGGTCCAATAGCGCGTTCGGTTTTCCACAAATATACGTGGAAAGGGCCGAATCTACATTTCAGGAGTTTTGCGCCAATTCAGTGGAAGCGAAATCTGGTAAATACTCTCTTTCAACGAGCAAAGAACATTTGCTCTAGTGAGACACTGCTCATAAGGCTTTCCCACATCAAAACAGTCCGAATTAACTGTGGCTATCCCGCACGCTCTATCTAGAAGCACAGCAATTCTTTAGAGCCAAAATTGATGGAACATTCAGTTCCAAAAAATCCATCATTATATCCTTACCCTTAAAGGGTGATGACATTTCACAAACAATCATGCGACGGTTGCGCTGTACTATAGAAAGGACCTGCAACGCAGCAAAACTCGTCTTCTTAAGCCCGAATAAAAGCATTCCAGTAATGCGGGCAAAGGATGCCTTGCCAGTGCACGCCACCTCAAATTTTGGGTACGAATTCACATGTACTTGCGGATGCAAGTAAAATACCTTTTCGAGTACTTGTTCGGCCCCGAACAATTCGAACCCTGCGCTATTGGGAAGCTGTCTAAACACGACTAGAGAAGCTTGACCTATGCAAGCAGCTCGACCACGTGGTCAGCCTCCAATTAGCCTGGTAATTGGTTACTAAGTTTTAATCCCCAAGTGATTTTCGTTTACCTTCCCTCAATCCACGTCCCCCTTTCTTCCTATACGTTGATTAATGCATTGTCCTTTACCTGATCATTACTTAAACTGAACTATGACCCTTGCTGTTATGTCATGCATTCTGCGAAATTTCAAACGGTTGCATGTTCTCTTCGTTATCATCCTTATACAGCGACAAGATGCAGCTGAGTTGTCACGAAATTTATTAATGTCAATAAATCCTGCCGTATACGCGTTTAAAATACATCCTAGCATAAACCTAAATCGTGGGCGTAGTCTTTACCCTTACACTAACACCTAACCTGACATTTAACATGCGCGCTGAACGTTAGCCCCAAACTTGCCTCTACGTTTATTTAAACTCTAAACTCCTAGAATGCATCCTAACCTCTGATCGTAAATCTAACCTTGTTTCCCCTTGCATTTTACGCAAAAGCACCTGTATTGTTGGCCACTCCTGTCCTTGAGTCCCGTTAAGAAGGCCATATGAGACATCCTTACCGTTTACTAACTTCTAGGTTTGCTAGGTAACCTGACCACTTGTAATTGCTCGAAATTTCAAGAGTGATGCGTGTTTTCACAAAGCTTCCCTCTCCTCTTACTGGATTGCTGTGAGGTGGGATTTCCACCTGCTTTGCCTCATACATTCTCATCAGCAGAACGGTCCTATCTTGCATATTTTTTTCTCCAATGAGCAACAACTTTTTCTCCCTAAGTTTTCCCAAATCGCAGTCAAACTTCTATAGCTCCCAAAAATGCCCAAGAAGTCTTTTCCGCTTTCTTCTCTTTTCGTTTTGTTTCACCTCCTTGATCGTGTCATTAGGCATCGCCAATGAGCTGGGGTATTATGCTTATGTATTTTTACTACTCTCAATAAGCGAGTAGTCGTGTATGTTTATTATTTTCAACTAAACGACGGCTGCTCGCGTTCCTTATGGAATCATGCAAACAACCTCTTTTCAATTTTTCTGCTGTATCAATGCATTTTTAGTCACTGCGTTGCCAAAAGGGGACTCAAAGGCGTTTGCGTACCCTTCCTCGTATAAGACTGAACTGAACTACACCTTAATATCATCGTCATGACTGTCATGGAACGCCTCATAACCTGGAGCCATTGGCTGCGAGCAGGATTCCCGAAATGTGGGGGCGGGGCCAAGCTATGTGCATTTATTTACCGGGGTCAGTGTAAAATTTTTTGAGTAACAAGTCAATAAGCGGTTCCAAGGCCAGTTCTAAACAAGGCAATGGCAGGGTGTAGACCTTCTGGCCCAGATCCTGCATGTGCAACAGCTCCGTCAGCCGAAGTTCTGCTGCCTGTGGACTCTGGAGCACTCCATAGAGAAAGGTTCGCACGGCGAAGCGACCGGTAGCACATGTTGGAGGCATGAGAGCGCCTCCGCTCTCAGTACCCAGCCAATGCAGCACGTTCTGACGTTGCTGGGGCGTTTTGGAAGACGCGGGGTTAGTGGGTATGCACTCAATCTCCAGCCGGAGGCCACGCAGATTCTTCTCGCTCATTTCGGGTGCGCCGATGAGGATACCGGATTTGAGTAGGTGACTGGAAGAGGCGCTGAAGGCAACAGTCTCCGATCTGAAGCTGAATAAGGCAACAGGGCAGAGTAGGTTAGTATGGTCTCACCGGCTCAACCACAAGTAGGAGGGTTTAATTTACTCAGGGACATTATAGCGATCGAACTTCTGATCTATCGCACAAAGTGGTTGACTGATGAGGAAACCGCAGCGAAACTAGTGAAGCATTACAACCATGTGGTTCTTAGTCTACAGACTCGTACTCGACCAGCGACTACATGACACGTGTGGTGTATAGGTGTTATAACTAATAGACGATCGATGAGTCATGTCTAGGGATAACAACTTAGGTTAGGGGCAATATACTGGTTAAGTGCGCTGTTATGAGAATTGCAAGCTGCCAACACCTCATGGCTAGTATTATTCCCGGCATGAATACTTATCACTACGGTTACTGCCACTGTTTGTGAAAAGGCCAAAGAAACCAATAAAAGCTCCAGGTTTGAAGAAAGTCATTATCTGACACGCAATTAGAAAAGCACAAGAACTTTTTGTAATCTGAAGAAAAAATGTGAGCACGCAGTGGATCTATTCGAAGCCGAAGGTTGAACTGACCCATGCATGCAGGAACGAATGTATCAGAAGCCTCTAATTTACGAGTTTTCTTGTCAAAATCTGTCTCAATTAGGATGAACTTTTCTAAACATTTTCTCAAAAAGAGCTATCAATAGAAGTCCTTAGGTAAGCACTGATTACCTGAGTATTCTTCGCTTTGGTACAGCAAGATTACCGAGGAATTGACCTACTAGAAAAAATGCATCGCCTAAAAATAAATTCGGGATTTTTTTTATCATCACCAGTGATGCCATCCCGCTTAAATGGTCAATTCTGCTTGGATAAGTATTTATTCATTGTAGTCAATAGTACGGTGCACACCGTAAGCCTGGCTTCAGAATGATGAGGCTACTACGGGCAGTCATGCTCACCCAAATGCTGGCCGTTTTTCGATCTTGACTGTGGGAGTGAGACAGGCCTCCAGGAAGTTGGAGTAGATGGAGACAGTATTGCGTCGATGTTTCACCTCCATCTGCAGCACGTTCATAATGCTGCCCAGTTTGCCAGTGATGGAGGTCCAGCTGGCTCTACGACAGGCTGAACGAAGATGGAAGAGGTCTCTCGCCAGGGCCGCAAGTAGATCCTGTGCCACAGAGAGAAAGCCATACATTCGGAGCTGGAGCAAAAGTATACTTATATTTGCTAAGTAGGAATGTTTAACTTCAGATCGGCTTGGTTTAGGTTGCTGTGGCGTGAGACATGGCGTTCTTATGATACGCCACTCCGGTGATGTGAGTCAGGAACAGCTACTGAGGAAAAAAACACGGAAGGCTTTAAGCACCTCCCGAATTTTCGTAAGAATATCCAGATGAGATCCAGAAACTGTTCCTGTATGAGGATAAAAAAGAAAGTGAAAACGATGACCCATTTCTTCCTAGTTAACGATCGCCTTCGTGATCCCCCGGTAGGGCATGGCAACGGAAAACGTACGCAAGGGACCATCTGTCTACTCAATTCCAGGAATATTAGCAAAGGTTTAAGATTGGAGTTATGCATGTGTTTGCGTTTGGGATCAGGGTTGGCGCTGGGGGTTACGGCTCCACACTTACAGAAGTAAAAGAACCACAAAGACGCCATAAAGATGGAACTATTGAAGTATGATATTCGTAGACTTTGCCCTCTCATAGTTAAGGAGAAAGAAGGCAGACTGTCATTCAATAAGAACGTGTAGATCAACGCAGTGACAGTTCCCCGTGCTACCTCAGGCGACCGACTGGTTAGGTGGTGGCTTGTCGCTAGTGGTAGGGGAGAGAGTGAGATGGACCTTCGGCACATTTCTTTACTCTCTATAATCAACCTGACGCGATCGTAGCTATCACGCTTCGCTACAAGCGGCTGCTTCGAGGGTTGCAAATTGATGGGATAAGCCAAACCGCAGGTCAGTGTTTCTCATTGTGTGGAGTGACTGTCTGCGGGCTTAGAGTCAATCCGCAGTGGATTCTAATTAATGTGGCCATTATGGCGTCCCCCACACTCAGGAGCCTATCTAGCAAGTTGTGTTGTTCATACGCATAGAAGAGTGTTTTCTGTGCCGATAACCTGCGCCTTCCCCCATCTCCGGTCTTCTCGACTCTTGTGTTGACATCGGCTACAGGCGTGGAAGTGCTGAGAGTGGAGTAGATCCGGCGAGTCTACTTTCACTTTTAGTTAGCTACAGTAACTGAGTGATAACAACTAATAAACCAGAAATGGCCATTCCAGTCTCCTTTGTCCTATTTTTTTAGCAGTGCCCACTAACAAACATCATCAGCCCAGTGTGTTTCGTTTGAAAAGTGGATGATCCTTAGACTGACAGTCAGTGGGCGCGGGCTCCTTATAATCCTGTGATTATGTCTATCCTGGTGGGTTCGTCAAAGGGACCAGGTCGTGCTCTTGTGCGCGCAGACGGGTTCACCGTCCCCGCCAGCTAAAGTGCTCATCCCACCTCAGGCGACCGATCAGCTAGGCGGTGGGGGAGTGAGGTCAACTCTCAGCACATTTTTTATTCGCTATAATCAATCTGACGCGCTCGCTCAAATCCGCGGCTTCCAGGGTTGCCAACTGACGGGATAACGTGGACACCGCAATCAGTCCAGCGTGTGTCCTGTTGTGTGGAGTGGCTAAATGCCGGCTGAGAGTCAGGTTGCAGTGGCTTCCTCTTAATGTGGCCGTTATGGCACTCGCAGATGAGAACCTATCCAGCGAGGTGTGCTGTTGGTACGCGGACTGGAGTGTTAGCCGCGCCAGCCACCTGCGCACTCCCCCATCTCCGGTCTTCTCGACTTTTGTGTTGACATGGAGTACATATTTGTGAGTGCTGACGAGACGAGTGAGGCCCGTAAGCGAATTGCAATGAACCTTCTTGAACGAGTGACAGAACACCTGGTTAATATTTGTCTTCCCTGGATGTAAGTGCAAGGCTACGTGCATTACTTGTGGGTGTGTGATCACTCACTCCGCACAGACGATCATCGTGCGAAGGTTCACCGCTGCCCACGCGTGCACATGTACTGGCCGCCTACACCCGTCTGCCTAGCCAATCAGCTGTCAAGGCCGACTCACACAAAGTCTGCCCCAGACCCTGTGGTGATTCCCGCGGTCACCGCACTTCAGACGGTTCTCTGCGGCATGCGGCTGCTCGCTTGTCTGACAGCCAATTTTCTACCACCTTTTATTCGTTCCTCCTGTACAGAATAAACTGCTTCTTTTACTCCATGACTTCTCTTCTTCTAAGGAACTAGGCTTGAAGATCGCAGTTGCTAAGAGTTAACTGAGTTAACCTCCTGCAAAGTATGCGTCCTTGTTTCCATGTCCTGTGGAGGTGGAGGGGGCGGCATATAATGGATTTCGAATCTTTAGAATGATCTCCAATGAAACGGAAATATTTATTACTAAAAGTCCGGCCACATGCGGTCATTAACCTCGGATTTGGCAACTCAAATATTGCTCGTTGAGCGCGGTTTATAGGCCGGAACTGGACATTACAGTTTCTTATTGGTAACGTGTTGGGGTTACTTATTGTCAATCACTGTGCACCAGTCTGGGAAGGCTCTCGACTCGAATCTGCTCAGCAGCAGAACGTGTATAGGTGAAGGCAATCGTTGCACCACCTATGTAAATCGTTTCGGGACTTGAACACCTCAAAGTCACCAAACTTTAGCACAAACGCTCCATTCACAAGAAGGCGTAATTTCTTACCAAACGAGTACAAAAAAATAATTCCGTGTATGTTTTCTATAAAAGATATTTGAATGTATAAGGGCAGTCGAAATCACTGATAAAATTTATGCTATCTTAAGTAGTCAGTTAAACAGCATCTACTTTATGTAAGCGGTCAGAAAACGGCTTAATAAATATCCGGCACCCTAGCATGCCAGGAAAGACCTAAGGCTAGATGGCCTGATAATCAGCATTGCAACCTTATTTAATGTTGGATTGCGAGTTATTACTTGTATTTCGCAACTTGTGGCATTTTGCCTACAGTGCTCGCCATACTGTATGACGTTTGGGGGCTATTCGTCTTATGCTGGATTGCCAAATTGAAATATCTTTTAGTAGACACCGTACCTTCAGGAAACGCCGGGCACACTTGCAGTCTCTAAAATATTTTTAGCAATTTAATTAATGATTGGTAAGCGAGGAAGACAGGTAATAGTCTTGAAAACTTACATGCCAAACATGCATCGGCTGACCGCACCTTGTCTCAAGTATCCGGTCTATGCTAGATTGCAGGACATCCAGACGACGTTGTAAACCGTTGAGCATAGATTCCCGCTCCTCCGAAACGAGGTCCAAATCATGCATGTTCATTAAGGAAGTCTTCATGTTGGAGGAGACTCCATGGTTCCACAGGCCACCACCACCACCGATAGTGCCCGTGAGGTTGATCGGTTGGTGCTTCTTTCGAGAGTTTAACTCCAACTGTTGTCGAACGACCCAGCTTCGCAGGAGACAGAGCCATTCAGAGATGTGCACACTTGAGGAACCCTTTAGGTACCAGGGCGGGCGTTCTTTGGGTGGGTACTCTGGGGAACCGTGGGAAGGGAAAGACGGAGACTTATATATACGCAGGTAGGAGAACTGACAAGGACAAGGGACATTAGGCGACTGAGAATAAACGACATTTTTACTACGACACTGGTAACTACTCAATACAAGAAAGTAACAACGTAAATTACAAGATGCATTAAGCCGGAACTCGACGCGTAAGGGAAGTACGCCGCAACCGGAATAGGCAACGCACTTTCATCATATAGTTAGGGTTTTGAATTTCTGATTGAAAAATCGCTGGTTTGAGCTTCATAGATGGCGTAACCTAGGATTGGATATGGTTGGCCTACCATGAGCAAGGAATGGTCATTCCAGACTCTGTTGTATTTTTTGCTATTATTTTTCTTATTCCTGGGACTGGGCTGTTCATCTGTGGTAGAAGTAGGCAGATAATATTGCAGGCAAAGACAAGGGAGACTGAAATGGTCAGCCAGTCATACTCAGGCCCAGGTGGTGTCCCACCCACCCGACCGACGAACTCATGCAGCGGTCTAAGTCGTGGTGGTACTGGGATCACTACAATCATCAGGCCGAATCCCAGCTTGGAAGGTAAAATGCAGACGTCACCAGGAGGGGTGGTTTATTGTGTGCAGAACTCCATTTTGCTATATCAGGCGACAGTGGTCACTGGTGAAGCCAGGGCTGTTCCTGACTGCATCCAGCCAGGCCTGAGAGAGTCGACTGCGTGTTGTGTGGGATGCTGACAGTTGCTTTTACATGACTGTGAAGCGAGTTCAAGTGTTCTGTCATTTGTGTTTTGCAATTGCCCGAGTGGATGTTGCCTGCAAAGACCCTCTACTGCACGGCCGCGGCTTGTCGTGTTCGAGTGGCACTTAGGCAGGCGTGCTTATTTGTAAGCGCGCGTATGCGCGGGTGTGGAGCACGTGTGTGAGTAAATATCGATCAAGTGGTCTTCAGGTCACCAAGTGGAACAGCCGCCTGCAAAGAAAAATGATGTTGGGGCCGTGAACATTGTAGAAAGAAGGGGAGAATAGACACTGTGGCCGTCCATCGTACTTGCAACCTTTTTGATCGGAGTCAAACGACTTAACCATTGAGCCTCGAGCTTGTTGTCTCGTTGGTTTAGGTCAGGGGATATTGACGCTCGTTGCCTCTGCCGGCAATATTATCTGCCTACTACTAACAGCTGTTACAGCTGTCAGGGCCTCTGTTGAGGCTGAAGGCGGAGCGGAACAGGTGATTTCTGTCAGCGGTGAGGTGAACGTTTATCAATGACTGTTCATCTCAATCTGCCTAATCGTCCCATTGTGCCAAAAGGCTCGATGTGTAGCCCTACAAGCAGTCGTCCAGTGACTATAAGTATACAAAAAGAAAGGCTGTCGTGGATCAATAAGTAGATCTTTTGACTTAATAGCCAGTGGTTCAGGGTTCGAAGCCCAGGTGCTGAAAACCTGGGTTGTCCATGGCTGTCTGAGGATGGCTGATAAGTCAGAAGTGCCCGTACCAGTCTCCTTTATTTTTGCCGGTACTCCTTTTATGCTTGTCATAAATAAAGCAAGAAATCGAGTTGATCAACGTAAGGTTTCAACTTCCAATAGTTCAAATGCACGAGGACAACAGGACTTTGCTATCTGACCCACAAGATATAATTTTCCACTGAAAGCAAGAATAATTTAAACGTGAATTCTAATGAAAATTTCACCAGTCGTGGATACACGTTTAGCTCTGCAAGTGGAACATAAAATAACACATGCAGCCAGCAGCCATTGCAAAATCGAAAAAAATGGATGGACAGGGAAATGCGGTCAGACGGAAGGATGTGAATAATAATAAATATAGAGTTACCGGTAGGTAGGTTCACGCCCATGTTCGGGCACCTATACTGAGACTGAAAGCCATTTTGAATGCATCAACACTAACTATTTAATACAATTAAGTAGAAAAATAAATGACAAAAGCTGTTGTTATACTTTACTAGTCCGATTTTTCAGTCCTATCTCATGCTACAATTTCGGTGTTTGCAAAAATCTGCACCTACATTGTGATTCCCACTTACTCTGCAACGCAGTCCAGCGCAACAGGAAGCTCAGCTGCTCCTTTGCCGTGATCCAGTCCTTGCCAAAATCCTGAGAGATTGTTTGAGCCGATCCACCTGTCGGCAGAACAGTTGGCTTGTGTTTCCTGCCGATAGCGAAGGGCACATAGGGCGCGGGGGAGTCGGAAGTCACAATCATAGGCACCGGCGGCTGGGAGGAAGCCCAGCCAAAGACAAAGGCCGCTGGCTGACTCCAGGGCAGAGAGACCCGCTCAAACACGCAAAAGAGACAGCTTGCGTCGGCACCGTCGCCGCCGTCGATGCGCTCCCCTGCCCCTAGTCCGTCCTTTACCGTCGGCATTGGTGTGGGACTCCTGCTCCCACCACCGCTGCCGCCACCGCCGCCCGCATTACCGCCCCAACCACTACCACGGATATTGAAGAAGCCGTAAGGCGCGGTCTGACAGGAACGCAGTAGTCGCTGCACCCGGGCGGAGTCTTCGGCCTGGCGGCGAGAGCAGGGGTGACAGGGCCGATGCGCAAAGGTGAAGCAGTCAGTACACTTGACGGTAGCGGCACCGGCTGCATAGAGACAAGCAGAGGAGAGCTGGCTGAGGTCCGAGGCGGCTACGGTGAGGACCAGGTGTTGGTCCGCAGGCAGAACAAAGCTTTCTCCTGCCTGCTGCTGCTGCCCCTCCTCAACAGACGATCCTTCCTGGAAGTCCTGTGAGGTACTGTGATGGGAGAAACGGAAGCAGCGTTTCTGCGGGCGTCGGAAGGCGGAGTCCTGTAGGGTAGAGAGTAAGATTTGGTAGGACTGGTTCTTACGAGGTCCTGGTTGCCTTTGACTTATGATAATAAACTACTTTTACAGTTGGCAGGAACCTGAATTTTCCCTTTTTTCAATAATTTCCGCCAACACAAGGTTGGATTTCCACCAATAGGCATCGGTTGCCTGAGCAACAGTTTATGTTGATAGAAATGATTATATTTAGTACACTGAAATAAATATAAGTCTCTTTTATTTAATATTTGTTGATAACTTCCACCACAATTAAATATTTATTCAATGTCACTAAACAAGAATTCAAGGTTTGACCACAAAATACCTTGGAGAGTTGAGCAAGGGAATAACTAGTAAGGGAGCTCTACTAGACCATTTTGCTCGCCATATTTTTCCGTTTATGTATTTCCATGGGTAAACTAATAAGCAAATAAGAAGGAATCTCACATTGTAGGACGCGGGTGGCTTTCTGCAAAGGCTATAACACTCATTGAAAATGCAAAATGGTAAACCGTCATTCAAATTCGTTTACTATTTTCCGCGCCGACGAAGAAATGTCGGAAATATTAACAGCCATCAGATGCTGGTGGCCATCATCATCATCATCATCATCATCATCATCATCATCATCATCATCATCATCATCATCATCATCATCATCATCATCATCATCATCATCAC
>JAYGXS010000006.1:35192295-35243730 GCA_036362985.1 Ligula intestinalis
ATCATCATCATCATCATCATCATCATCATCATCATCATCATCATCATAATCATCATCATCATCATCTTCGTAAGCAACACCACCATTGTCAAAATATAACTATTATAGTAAAGGCAGATTGGCTTCGAGTATCAGCCCTTTAGGGGAGTACAGGGACAACAATATTTCGGACAGACATCTAGTGTTACCTGAGAGTAGAGGGAACCCTCCTCAGACCTTGGTTGTTCAACTGTTCTCGGAGGAGTGAGCAGTAAACTGGTTGAAGTGCGAAGACTCCCTTCAGGAGTGCCCTGCTTTGTCAGTTCCACATCCTGTTTCCGAGGGTTGTTCACAGGGGTGGTTGGAGGTGCTGGCAGGGGGGCCACCTGGTCGCCTGTGCCCCCCTCCTGGACGCAGATTTCTGGCATCGAAGGCAGTTTTTGCAGTTCTAAATGCAGTGGATCACTAGCGTTTGGAGCTATTTTCCACTGGTAGGTCAGGAGGAGTCGGTGGATCTCCACAAGTTCCTTTCAAAAAATACAAAATACCATATGGCGATGCAATAGAAACCAATCATCAAATTATCAGAACGCCCTCTCAAAAGTAACTCCTTTTTAAGAGACTACAATCAGAGGAAAGAAAAAAGGGTATGCGCTCACTGTTAAGCGATCGCTAACTACTTGATAAAATTTGGCCTCTGTTTTCAACAAGTTCAACGACTTTCCATTCTCTCCGTCAGCAACCAGAAATTGTCCACAAAGCACACTGAAAAAACACGACCAATACAGTCACCATATCGCACGAGTGGTTTCACTGGACAGTTCTATGGAATTGCTACCTGGATGAGTGTAGAGCCGATCGCCATAGTACCGTCTAGTTATTTCATCACGAATAATAATCATTTTTATCCAGACCTGCGACCATTAGACTAAGTTCAGGACGGACGGCTGTGCATCCAGCCAATGAAAACTGTGCATGCACAACACTTAAGCCAAAACTATCACGGCGGTCTCATAATCGAAAGCCCCAACGAAGCACACAATAAGAAGGGTGTAACTCTAGAAGCTACCCGGAGGAGGGTTTATTGTGTACAAAACCCAGAGTTTTTTTCTCGGGTAACAGTTGCTGCTGGTTGATCTCCAGCATGCTGAATGTCCCCGCTTCGGGGCAAAGACCGGCAATTAGGATCGGACTGGCGGTGTCCTTGCAGTCCACTGTCTGTGATGTGACAGTGGCTTATAAGTGATCGTCAAGCGCGTTCGCTTGTGGCCTGAGTGGACGCATTGGGTAAGGTCGCCTGCTGTGGCGAAACTAAGTGGCTCTTGAGGTACTGCGACCATTTGGACACGCGCCTATTCGTGCGTGCGTGTGACTTTGGTACAGCCTTTAAAGCCATCGCGTGGAGGCGGTAAGAACGAAGACACAAAGACATTGTGGTATTCTACACAAAAAAAAGGAATCATTGTGGAAGTCGGCGGCAAGCACGACGCCTCAGGAGAGCCTGCAATGTTCCTGGCATTCGGTCAGGCAAGACTCCTAACAACTTGGACTTTCAACCATTGGACTGATTTTAGAATAGACGTCCGTCCATCCAGTTACTGACAACTGTTCATGCACAACGTTCGAACCATAACCATTTCGGCCTAGTTCCGACACATACATAGATACAGGTGACACAAAACACACTATCCCTCGGACTCTACCCACACATAATTTATCGATGCCACTGAGGTAGAAATAAGACGTGTCATAGCGAATAGCCCCCTCATTATAGTCTCTTGGTCAGGGGAATTCAGTACTCAAGGTATGCCAACAACTCAGGCCGCTGTTGACAGGTGACCCCTACTTGTTTCGGATACGCTACAGGCGACGCTGATTATAACGCTGGTCAGCAGGTTGGTTCCCTTAAAGTTAGAAAGAAATAGTTCCCGAAGCAAAGTGAATTATCCGTTTATCTTAGCCTTTATGTACCAAAAACTGTCATTAACGGTGATTATCAGTGACAGCCTGCAGGATCCCGATCAAACGTGGTCGCGTTAGTGGACCATATTCACAAATGAGAGAAATGTATTGGGATACATAGTTCCTGGTGGGTGTTGTTAGGAAGATATATTACCCTTATTAATTATTTGAACACAGTTGCTCCGCAGTCCTGTTGGAGAAAATCAACTGATTTTGGAAGTCTAACAAACACTATTTGCTCCTTAAGTGCTTTGTCCCATGTGTTAAGTCGGTGCTAAAATAGGACATAAAGGCAGCCCTAAAGATGTGGTCAGTGTGCTTTTTTTCTGTCACATTAAATGTGAATCTGCACAAGTTGCTATCTAATTCGTCATTCTAACCAGTTTCAACTGCATGGAAATGTTAATCCCTTGAGATGGAAAGGCTAACTGTTGATATGTAAATCATTGCTACTGATAACATAGCTAGTAGTTATACAAGACTGAATTCTTATTCTTACCTCAACGGTCAGGTTGACGGTAGTTTTGGGCTCGAGGCTATGACCCGAGGCCTCGCTGCCAGTATACGATCCCGGACTGGCAGCTCCCACGGACCCTCCGATCTGGGACATCCCTAAAAGGCTCTGAATCCACAGAGCCGGGGCAGCCTGTCTGACCAGCGACCGGGAGCTTTGTGACGGCGGCTCGCCCGTGCCATCTACAATGTCCTTGAAGTACGCCCGAAACTTTGAATGCCAGACTCGAATGAGTGGGTTGATGATACGGCCAAATTCTTGGCTCTGCTGTAATCGTGGAGAGATGTAACGGGTGCCTGGTGGTGCCCGAGTGGAGAAACCCTTGTTGGCAATGACGAAGAGCAGGAGACGTGAGAGCGCGGTGAGACGCCGACGCTGACTACGTTCCAGCCGGGAGTTGGGTCTATCGGGGCTGGTGTTCTTCTCGTCATCGATGGACTTGACGTCTTCGGAGAGCAGCAGTAGACCAAAGGCGTCCGGTGCGATCACCACAGAGTTCAGGTAGCGGAAGAGGACATTCATCCCAACGTACTAACGAAAAAAGGACACATAATCATTAAACACTGGGTGCACTGGAGAGATAAAATACCGTACAGAACGCCTTTAATTACAGTTGAAAGTTTTTTACTTGGGGATCGCCCGAGTAGGGAGCAGGCTTGTCACGAATATGCAGCAGAAATAATGTTCTCTGGCCTCTCAGCTGATATTTTACATTGACAGAACGGGTGTTTTCGATCCCAAAACTCAAAGTTTTAGGGGCACGCCGGTGTAAAACCGTAGTGTTAGAAGGCTGAATAAACCCACAATACTCTGTTGGCTGATATGAAACAAGCCAAATCGGTCCGTGTCCACAAAACGTTATATTAGTGGTTAATTTCATGAGCCACAGGAGTGACAATATCGCCCTCCACCTAAACTGGCAAAACAATGAGCTCGTAGCTCAATGGCGAGGGTGTTAGACTCTGATTAAAAGGTCATGAGTTCGAGGTTTGGGTGGTGCACAACTTGATGCTGGGTATAACTGACTGCCAACGGCTACTAAGCCAAAAATGGCCATATCTAGTCTCGCATTTTTTGGCAATACTATCTAACATGAAATTTCTCTGCGTAGGGACAGTCCTTGAAGAAACCGCTGCCAGCTGCTGGAATGCCTCAGACTTAGCCATAGACACGCTAACGCAGTGCGTTGACCAATACTTTGTCCTTTTCCGGTCAGGCGCTTGCTGACAACTTGGACTAGTAGCCAGGGACCAGCCCTAAACCTGGTCGAGCAATAACTTCAGATTTTAAAAAATGCTTCCGATAATTCAGTCTGCTTAGAGAATTGTTCTCTGTGAACGATAGTTCCTCAGCAGAATAATATGACAAGACTCGGAACCTCAACTAATGGCTTTCATTGCGTCAGTGCGACACCGTATGCATGCCTAGCAGCTGCCCGTAACTTCAAACTAGGCTCTATGGAGGTAATTGATGAGCTGATTAGGCGCACAAACTTGGCGAAACATTCCGAATTTGCAACAGAACAGAGTGCATTCGTCATCCTGTCTGGTGCAGTTGCAGACCAAGCAACTACATCGGACAAAATGATTGAATTCTCAAGGCATGAATCGGCTAACACGCGACAGCAGCGCGAAGGAGTGATGCCAGTCCTCAAGTTGCGGCTAATGCGTCGAGACCTGGCTACACATTGAAATTTGGCGAGGCCGAAATTCTCAAGAGAGGTGAAAATCGTGTGAGTCGCGGGTTACTTGAGATATGGTTTACGGGACCCCAGTCTATGAACAAGTGCAACGATCTGCAAAATCTCTATTTGGTGCTGAGGCTCAATTTGGCTAAAGCAAGTCGCCACCTGGGGTGCGGACAGGCCGACGCGTGATCTAAACCAACGCCGATGATCCATATATCCGACCAATCATCACTTCCACTTCCACCATGTGTGATGATAATATAACAAATCACAGCTTGCACTCCGGTCATCCAACGATTAGCGCACAAGCAGGCAATTATTATCCATACGGGGCGTCATTACTCATCATAAGTGTGCAGTATCATAGTGATAGTATCCTATAAATACTGTAATTCCCTGTGCATGAATGATCCGTTTCTGCTATTTTTTATGTTAATGCCTCTGATAAAGAATCCGCGACGAGCTTCGAAATATCAGGCAAATAAAAGTCTTGTCCTAACGATCGCATGATCTTCTTAATTTCAAAACGGTTCAACCGAAGATAATGGGATATTTTACCTTTCCTGGAATTATTCGCCAGGCCACCTATATTGCTTGGGTGGGACGTTGCTATTCCCGTGTGCTGTTTAAGGGGCCTTATAAGAAATCCGTATCAAGAAAAGTTCTGTCCTGCTTGACATATTGCCTCTGATCGAGCCGAAGGCAGCCATAAGTCACGCATTTTGACTATAAACGAGTGACACAATTCAACAAATCGTTCTTCTTTTAAGCACCTGAGTAGGACTGGCTTCTAACCATCCGCAGGAGATCTGAATATTGTCTAATGGTACTTATATCTCTATATCATGGCAAAGTAAGCGGCTGAGTATGTTTCTGGTCTACCCGCTGGTGCACGTGCGCAGAAAAGCTTAACGCGCTACACCCAATGACAGCGCTTACCACGTGGTTAGGCTGTCCGGCGTTCTCATTGGCTAGATTCATAAAGTGCGCATTAGTTTACCGAAATGACGTGCTTGAACAAAAAAATGGCACTTACACAAACCCTTCATGATCGCGAAATTTTGCGTGTTCTATAACGGCCAAATAAACAAGATTCCAAAACAAAGTTCTCATCAAACAGTTACTTTTAGTGGGTGGGGGTATTTTTGGGAAAATGTAATCAAAACTGTTGTCCTCTAAACATGCGTCAACAGCCGGCAAACGTCGTGCCGCTTACCTTCATGTGGTTCTTTGAGGGTTGTTGGGGAAATTCACGACGCAGAAGCTGGTAGAAGTCCCGAATTACGACGCAGAGACTGTGCGGCAGCGCACTTATTCCCGGATCCGTGAAGAGGGCATAGAAGAAGCGTTCTGCGGTGCTGATCAGCGTGGGAATCACGCAGGGCTCTGGCGTCGCGACGTCAAGTGCATTGTTTGCGATGACCTCCAGCCTCGAGTCACCTCGGTCCATTTCGCGAGGCAGCTTAAGAGAGGGGTAGGAAGGAGGAGGAGGAGGAGGACGGGGGAATAATTGAAGCGGATTCAAGACCCAGTCCGAGGGAGATTTGTGGACAGTTGGGTAGCAACTAATTTACTTCCCATACATTATTTGAATAGACTAGTGTTTTCGCAATAAAAAGCGCGCTATAAATGAAAAGGAAAACTTAATAACTTAAATGATTCCTTTCTTATAGTTTATTTTATTTTTATGGCAGTTGTAGTTTTGTTTTCAGTTTTTTTATTAAAGTTTTATTATAACTTTAGATTGCTTTTTAGTCAATTTAGTTTAGTTTATTGTAGATTACCTTTGCTTAGTTAGTTTGATTAGGGCTTAGTTTACTTTTACTTTTAGTTTTAGATTAATTAGCGACATGCGGTTGCTTTTGGAGTTAAAGGTTTTACTAGTGTACTTGATATTAGTTCAGTCAGCTGGGTTTATCTAATTTATTTATAGTAAAGTTCAATTTTTAGTTCATTATTATCTTTTATTACTTTTATTTGAGATTAATTTTAGTTTAGTGAGGCAGCTTAGGACGGGTAGGGAGGATGGAAGAAATAATTGAAGCGGATGCAAAACCCAGCCTGAGGGAAAGTTATGGGCAGTTGCAAAATGCAACTACAGTGGGATAGAAGGTTATGCACGGGCCTGCGCGGTTGCCACCGTTCCTCTTAACTAGTTTTAAGATTAAATATGGGAATGTCTTCTGCTTTGAGGCTTTCGAGCAGTCAGCATTACAAGGTGAAAGGAGGGAAAAGTTCTGGTTATTGTTTAACTTCCTCATCTACTCACTGTCCTTCAGTCTCCTGAATATTCTGGACTTGTCATCTATGATCGGAAATAAGCAAAGCCAGCCAAAATTGAATTCCATCGATCGGTGAGATAGAAAACAGATGTCGATTGCAATCCTGATGATCCCCTATCGAGGAGCTTGCCAGAGAAACTTCATAGGAATAGGTATTCAGACGGGTTGTGTCGTGATAATTCCATGTAACACGTTTTTATGCACACAATAGTTCTTGTTCTATGCTGATTACTTACCAAAATAATAACGGCCTCAGCGTTAAACGGTCTAACACGTAACTCAAGGTTTCCCAGAGAATAGCTGTAGGAAGTGTTAATTAAGATTGCTTAAAGTGATGTTAAAAATTTCGAAAATGCATTACTTTTACAAAAAACCCAAGTGTGATACTTACAACTGTGTTCGCGCTAAGCGTGCACGCGCTCCCACTGCCAGTCTGCTCTACCATCGATCTGGACACCGGAGTATCCTGAGTTGATGCATAGCCCAACACGAAGCCCGTCGAGGTGGCATTAGAGGCCACCGAGGTTGTCGTTGTCGCCGGTGGCGGCGTCCTCGCAATCATCTGACTGAGCGGTTCCAGCACCTGGTGAATGTCCCCCACCCGTCGTGGCGGCGCGCCCCGCGGCGCCCCCGTCCCCGATACGCCCGGTGCCCCCTGCTGGGTGTGTGCTAGGGACACCGCCAGTCGCAGCGCAAACGGACAAGGCTCATTGGCGTCGAAGGCGCGGGCCGCTCTGTCCGGCTGGCAGTCCGCCAGTCGCATAATGTGCAGATGAAGGGCCCGACTGATGAGGAAGAGGAGACGCTGTTCGTCGCCGGGCAGCAGGCCGTGGCGAAACAGGCCGAGAATCAGGCGTTCCAGTAGCTGGCCAAACACGCTGATACGTCCGGCCTCCAGCACCGAGGCTGGCGCCTCCAACGTCTGCCAGAGCTGTTTCCCCGGCAACTCCTCCAGCAGACGGGCCAGGTAGTCGGGCTGGGAGTAGAGGAGGAAGAGGAGGCCGGAATAGGCCGCAAAGTAGGCATCCGTGGCAGCGGTGGTAGCCCGTGCGGTACACCGCTGCTGTACAACGTTGGCTACTTCTGTTGCTGCTTTTATCGGCTTGTGCTTCTGGTGCCGCCGGCTGGCCTCCTGGTGCATCTTGGCACGCATAAACAGACCAATCATGCGGTCGATGCGTGCCACCTCCTGGTTGCAAATTCGCGCATAACGCAATGCCTCCTCTACCTCACGAACCGACGCCAGACTGGCTCGCTCCTGCTCATAGATCTCTGCACTCTTGTCGTTAGTCAGGGTCAGCAGAATCATTTGTTGGACGCAGTAGAGGTAGTTTAACGGCGGTGCTACTTGCATTATGGCCCACTTAAGAATACCGGCACTGCCACCGGCACTGCCACTGACTCCAGCCGCAAGCTGGTGCTGACCAGCGGAGGAGGCCGACACTAACTGACGCTCCATACTGGCAGCAGACCGCAAGGCGATAAATAAAGTGGCTGACAGCACCTTCCGCAGCCAGTGTGCCCGCCACAGGGCCTGGACGCGTCGAAAGGCACGGGAGAGACGTCGCACCGTTCGGAAGAACCGTCTCAGCATACGTCGAATCCGGTGGTGTTGCATACAGGCCAGGATCTTGCGCGCGGCCTCACGCACCTCCCAACTGGACAGGCGGCTCAACCAGTCGCGATAGCGGCGTCGTGCGAGGGTGCCACGCCAGGCGGCCTGGGCCTTAATCACTCCGCGAATGAGAAGGCGCCGGTCGCAGATGGTGTCAATACACTGCGTCAGATGGGCCCGCCACTCCAGATGCTGCCGCCGCAACAGGTGGGCGTGAATCAGACTCTCTAGGGTGGAGAGTGTGCGCGCTTTCTCGACAGGGTCGATCTCCTCCTCGTCGGTGACGGCGGCGGCGGTGGCGGCTACTGTTGCCTGACTGGCCTCAGAGTGGTTCTGCTGCTCATTGGCCGCCAGTTGGAAGCGTCGGTTGACGTCGCGCACACAGGCCACAATCTCCTCCCGGTTCAGCAGACCTGGATCAAGGCAGAGCGGGCGGCTGTTGGTGGAGGGACACCAGACTGTGCGGCCGTCACGGGTATTGTAGAAGAAGGGCAGTTCGGCTTCTTTGCCGCTGCTGGAGCCTGTGGTGGAGCCGGTGGCGGTAGCGGCGCGGGACCGCTTCCGCTCCACCGGCGTCTCGGCGAACAGGGGCAGGGCGGTGAAGAGCCAGTTGCAGTTGATGACATAGGCACAGTCCACGGTATAGACGGAGGGTCGGCTGATTAGATCACCACCCTCTGTGATAGGTGGTTCAGGGGAGGAGGTAGTCCTTCGGCTTTTGGAGTTACGGATCTTGGCTTTTCTCAGCTGTAAATGGAAAAAAGCAAGTCGACGGGTACGTGAAAAAACGAGTTTTATTGATTAAGTGTTTTTAAAAATCATTTTATGATAACATCTCAACAACTTTAATCCCTTCAACCCTACGCACAAACCTAACTTACCGTAATGCTAACCTTAAACCTGCCCTTAAGTTTAATCCTCAACTGCATTTGGAATTTGGCGGGCATCTCCTATACGTTTATTTTAGATAACATCTTCATCTACAAAGTACTCTCCGTTATATTGTATGTACTTGTCCCGATGGGATTTCCATTCTTTCAAACCTCTTTTATAAAGTATTTTTCTGTATTAAGGCTGTAAAGCCCTTGTTTCTTAACATCTTCCATGTCATTAAAAAACACTTTCTCCCCAGGTTACTCTTTTCAAGTTGGGAAGTAATAATGCTGCAATCAAGCGACGCTTGTGTTGTACAACAGAAAGGACAACTAACGTAGCTGAACATGTCTTCCTCAGTCCTACTGAAAGCCCCCGGTAAAAAGAGCAAAGGCTGCCTTGTCGTGTCGCGCTTGCTGATGCAAGTACATTGCGCGTTCGCAAAGGCAATTGGCAGCCAGGGGCGCTGAACACTCCCCTAATTGGCCTTTCAAGCAAGAAGAGAGAGTACAAAGATTTTAGATTACTAAACACCTGCAAGACAGTTGTTATTCGGTCGACCTCAAAACAGCTTTTCGAGTACTTGTTCGGGCCCGAACAAATCGGGCCCCTCGCTACTTGGAAGCACCCTATATATGGCGGGAGAAACCTGATCTGTGCGAGCAGCTAGACCACGTAGTTGATCTTCAATTACCTTAGTACTTGGGCAGCTAGTTTTGATCACGACTTGGGTTGCACCAAAATCCTCTCCCCCTTTCTTCCTTTAGACTGATTTAATGTTATGCTCTTCAGCTGACCATTTAATATACTGAAATATGCCCCTTGCTTTTATACATTTACATTCCCTGAAATTCAATTTGCTGTAGGCTTCAAACCGTTATTTGACTCATGCAACGAAGAGATTAAGTTGGAAAGCTGCTGCAAAATTTGGTGAATCCAATAAATCGTGGTGTCTATTCTTGTCTTAAATGATGAAAAGTCGCAGGGAGGGTTATGCCGGATATGTAAAGGGGATGGAAAGTTGGCGAGAAACCTTTGGCATGCCGCTTTCCGCCAAAAAACTGGTGGATTTGAACGCCGTTGGGAAAGGCTCCATAGAGCCAGTCCCTCCCCCAAAATCGTCAGAATTGAGACCGTTTTTTCTCACTGTTCCAAGCACTCATTTCAGCACTTACCTACACTAAGATTGGCTCATTGTGGCACCATGAGGAATAAATTCATCGTGGTGTCAAAAACACAAACCATTTTGAACTCGTTGCTTCATCAATTTTATCGTCTCAAAATCGCCGAGAGCTTTGGGAGGAGAATTTTAATAAAACGATCAGTCTGTCCGCTGCAAATACATATGAACGTTGCTTCATCAAATGAGCGAGAATAGTGTCTAGCACACGTACCTAGTGGGAGAAGGCAGCATTCTCTACCCAGTTACCTACAGAACACGATTCTAATCTTTTTGGGGTAACCCCTCGTATCTATAGACTGCCGTCTGACAGTAGTACACATTTCTTTGACGAGTCATTGTAGGGGCTGCTTGGATAGAGCACGACACATACGCCGTAGGGGACTAGAGCTTGTTCCGGGCAGTTGCACTGGCCGTGCAACTTCTAAAACGTGGGCTACGGGAGGCCTTTTTCCGAGATTTTGATACCAATACCCGGGTTGAGGGGGTGGGAGAGTGGAATGCCGCATCAGTGAGCTCTCCTCCCATTTCATTTCACATAAGCGAGCTTGCTACAACACAACGGCGTGGCGATTACTAGTGACTGGTTTTGATTTCTATAAGCGGGACGATAGAGATTCACGTTTAAACCTTGAGACAACAAACCAGATAACGGAGAAATAGCCATGCCGTTGCGGATACGACAGGTTTGCCCGCCCCCTTTAGGTGTTTCCTCCATGGGTGTACGAGGGGTCCGAGGGGGATGTTGGGAAAGGTTAATAGTGGTCCCCTCGCCTCCCGCTGCTGTTGAGTGACACCTCTGCCCCAGAAACTACCCCCATGTTTTCGGTAGCTTTAAACACTTAAGTCGAAACGCCTGCCTCATTGCAGGGACATGCGGTCAATCGAATCCCTTACCCTTCTGCTGTGGTGGGAAGGGATGTCGTGTGTTCATAGAAACGAAGAAGCGCCTTAGATGAGCGGCTGGTTACAATCGCCCCCCAATCGTGAATAACTTTGGGCGCCCCGAAAGCGGGCACGAGTACTGACTGTCATTGATGACAGTCGTACCTGCCTTGCTTACAAACCGGACGTAGTAGCTCACCGGGTGTCTTACGATTCGGCTCCGATGAAGTTTAGGAGGCGCGTAAGCTCATATTCCCATGCGTTATGCTTCTTGCAAAAATAGAATGCAAGCCAGCTACTGATACAATCATAGGAATATATTACTAGAATATACTATCAACTGGGCTTAGTTATGACTATTACTAGAACTGGCACTCATAGCAGTGGCATATTACCTCATGCAGCAATATCGTAGTCTAAACTTCGTAAAATGTGGCAACAGCATAAAGTTTGCTTTATTAGTTACACATGATTCAAATCAAGCTTACCTTGAAATTTAGCTGGCTGTAACTTCATTGAGACACAATTGTACCTCTTAGTTTACGCAGTAGGGTCTCTTACTTTTCACTTGCTTAGGTTTGTTAGTGTAGACTAGACCTCACAACCTAGTCTAAGGTGTGAGCCTATTGCAGTCATAGGAACAGTGTTGTCCTTCAGTAAAGTACTTGTAGCGCACCTAGTTAGAAAGATGATGGTCTGACCTCTGAAAAATGGCCACGTCAGTGCAAGCATTAGTACTTCTTCAATTCTTGTTGAGATTGTGGGGCTATGAGCCCATTGCTGGCCTTAATCAGAATCATTTTCTAAATAATAATACAGCCAGAAATAGTCCCAGAAATACTATCACTCAACTGCACCCCCTAGTTAGTAGTATTAGAAATATCAGTAGCAGTACCAATCGTGATTTTCAGAAGTCTGGTTTGACAGCTACTAAAGATGGGTATTTACGCGGAATAGGTTTAACCCACTTTCATACTCCCTGCTGGGAGCAAGGGGACATGAGCAGACATTCTGTAAAGTCCAGGCTGCATATAGATACTGTAGTAGTCCTAAACGTTGGTCTATAGACGGCAAACAGCACGACATAAGGGCATGGAAGGAATTGTTCATTATTATCCAAATGCTAATCACTTTATCTACACAGATTGAGAGTGCATACTGGGTGCGACTTCTTAAAAAGCACACACAGGTTTTGCTTATAGTTTACTATCAACTGGCCTTAATGAGCATGAGTAATAGAAATAAGCACTTTTAGTATGGGCATGTACTTATAGCAGCAGCATCTTAGTCCATACAGCTCGATTGATTGAATAGAGAGTGCGGAAACCAAGGCGAATGCTCTTGTGCTCAGGACACCAAGCATGCACTTACTCGAAATAGTTTAAGTCAAGATTCACGCTCCTTGTTGAGACCGAGTGGGTATGGGCTCTAACGATTACTTTATCATCGTCACCTCTGATAAACGGTGGCGTCACTGCTAGCATCAGTACTACTACGCTTCTTGTTGAGATTGAGAGGATATGATTCCAGTGCTGAATTTAATCAGCGCCACTTCTGACTTACCATACAGTCAGTACTTGTACCGAAAAATACTATCATTCAGCTACACCCTAGTTATTAGCATAAGAAATAGCATAATTGGTAGTAGCAGTACCGAACCTGGCTTACTAACGTCTGGCTGGACACCTACTTTAGGTGAATGAGGGCAGACAGTGTAGTAGTACCCGCGCAAAGTTTGCGCTCACTTAAGAATAAGTTAGGCGGTGTTTCGGCTTGCATAGGAGAAAGTGGTCTACGCCGGACCCCGTTTAGTCTTCGAGACTCCGAGCGAAGGTGAAGAGTGCTGAGCCGCTAACTACGTCAAAACATCGTCGACAGATTTGTGTTCAATAAAACAATCACCCTGTCCGCCTCGATGGTTTATCATTAATGCTAGTCGGCTAACTGAACAGAAAATTTGTCTAGTAAACGTGCCTAGTGGGAGAGATCAGCACTGCCAAACCCATTGGCACTTCCTCGTGCTAAGAAAGGCGATGGCGGGTTAGCACCGGGAGCCAATAACTAGCTGCCTATAAATAAAAACGGAAATATAAAAGTGTCACCCGCTTAAAGTATGTGGCCTTGGAAGAAATTTCACGAAGGCTAAGAATTCTCAAGTCTAAACTCTGACACAAAACTAAAATGAAACCTTAAGCCTAATTCTAGTCCTGCCCTGAACCTAAACTCTGCAGTTAACACGAGCCGAAGCCTCAAGTCTTTGCATACTCCTAATCATAACCCCAACTTGGACTTTAAGCCCAACCTTTAACCTTATTCTAAATTTAATTGCAACACTCAAGTTGGACATTAATCCTAAACCTAATTGCCCCGGAATTTGGTGCAATGGCACATTTAGTGGGGTGGTTCCTGTGTCCTGTGTAGGTGGTCATACAAGCTGTTCTTGCCGGGTTTTATAATTTACTTGTTTTTGGCCGCATATACCAAATGTCTGAGTAAGTTGTATTTATATTCCCCATAGACCTTCGGTACCCCTAAACATTCAAATATATTCTATAGCAAAAGGCTTAAAAATATACTTACTCAGTTGGTAGCAAACAACTTCTTCTTTGAACGTTAAACTTTGAGAAAGAATAAATTTTTGTTTTAGAAAAGTTTGTAATTATGTTTTTAAGACCGTGAAATTTCCATCTATTAACGCTGCTTGTAAAGTATTCATATAATACACATCAACAGCAATAATTTATTAATGGGAAATGTTGGGAAATGTTGGTTTAAAAACTATTGGTTTAAAAACTATTGGTTTAAAAACTATTTTTGATAACCGAAACCGACCCTTCTTTCTGCTATAAATTTTGCAATAGGCTTGATAGTAAGTGAGTACACAAAAGAATACTGTATATATTTTTTCAGAAAATGTATTTGGATTAATCAAAAAATCGAAAATGAATAATAATCAGGCAAGTGTTTTTGTACGAAATACTTTTTGCAATATGGCTGTAACAAAGCTTGGCAATTATTCTGTTAAATAGTCAAGTTCACCGACATTGCCTCTAATCTAAAAGAAATTTTAAAATGTTGGCTAGCATTTAATGACATTTTTTACTCATCGCCGACGTACGCTTTGCCTGCAAAGATTGCGTAGTGATTATCAGGAGTAGCTAATTTATTCTTTTCTGCGTTTGAAGTGTCCGTAAAATTGATATGAAGCCTACACGAAGTTTTACTTTCGGCTATTTTTCAGTCGAAAGGCAGCATCCCGGCACTACGTTATTCCGGTCAGGGCAAATCACTCGGTTTGTCAGAAATGCGAACTAACGAAGTTGAGGTCTCTTAACAAGTACGTGAAACGACGTCCTTTTAATCTAACGTCTGCAGTACTCTTCTTTGGTGAAGTATGAACCCCCTGGATACCGTCTTTTTTCATTTAACTTTGATTATACGTCTAAATGCGCCTAGCCATTCCTTTTACGCTAATGGGTTTTCATTGCATTTTACGAGGAAACACAAACTTACCGAAATCAGACGATCGGTGTACTCTGATCGACGATCTCTATGTATCTCCATCGCGGCGTCAAATCCATCAAATTTGTCCGTTGTCTGAAGGTGGTAGTTGGAGGAGGTGCGCTGCGTGCCAGAGTAGTTCATAGCAAGTGCGGGATGCATCAGATTGTGGTACACCTCAATGCTGTCCCCGTCGGCGATGGCCGTATTCAGCGCGCCCAACACCTGACCCATACGCTTCGCACGCCCAGCCAGCAGATGCGCGGTCTCTATGGCCCAGGTGACCGCCGAGAAGGTGAGGCCACATCCCGTGGAGGTGGCCTCAGCCGCTGTCAGCGCTCTTCTCAACTGAATGATGTAGAGATCAATATACTCCTGGTAGAGCCGAATCGGCTCCCTGTCCGGCGAGAGACACCCTGCGGTGTTGAGGCTTTCCAAGAGCTTCCAGAATCTGGAGGTGGCACTGGTGTGTAAACTCCTTTCGAGCAGGCCTAGGTATTCTCTTAGATCTCGCGGTCTCGGAATCGTGGCTTCTGTATTCTCTGAAAACACGGTTTGAAGAGGCCATTGTTGGATCCCATCGCTCCGCTCTACTGAGAGAGTGGCTGGGCTAGCTCTGTCAGAAACTGACGATAATGCCTCCTCCGTATTCTTCTTCTTATTCACCACGTTGGTACTTCGATCACCAGCAGAACCTTCTGACGAAGGACCCGAATCATCTGCTAGGGTCTTGTCCAAGATAGTCTGCACTTCACCGTGTGTTAGCATCGCTCTGTGACCTAGCCTGAACTCCTTGTCGACTCGAACTGCAGACAGACTCTGCAGTAAGCGGCTGGTGGTTGCTGAGATGGTGGGTAGGTCCCATAAAGCGGCTGGTGTGGAGAGAATACGATTTACCTCCGCGGCACTTCCCTCATCGATCGCTTCATCCAGCTGTGCGACGTAGGCCAAAGCTTCAATGGTTGCTGATATTTCGTCGAATGTCAGAGGACCACCATTCTCGAGGGCTGCTGCTGATAGCTCCTCGTGGAGCAGCAAAGCCACGGCCTTAGCTCTGTCTGTCTCACCCGGAGCTGTGTCGAGGGCCCTTGGAACCCAGTCAGGCATCCAGTCGACCAGATTCTGGGTCTGGAGAAGGGCGAAGAACGTTGCTCTGGGGTCCTGTTGACCAAGGGCTTCATTTATACGGGTCGCAGCACTGTCGAGAGTCGTCTCGCGCTCGGCGTAGGCGTTAGCCTGACGCACAGACGTCTGGAGAAAGTCTCGTAGCAACTCCTCCACACGGCCCGATGATTCTCGAATGTTTGCAAGCTTGGCGACATTTTTCTCTATCACCACAAAGTACCATTCCTTGTTTTGTTCGTTCACTTCGGACAGTCCCAGTGATGGTGACTGGAGAACCTCAAGGATGTAGCTAATATCTTGAAGGCGAACGGCCTCTGCTATTTCCCTTACTAGACTCCTCTCCGTGGCTTCAAAGCGTGGTTGGGGCATTATGGCACGTGTCACGCTGAGCATTATTTAAAAACGGATTATCGATCGGCCCTCATTCTAGACTTGTGGCTGCGCTTACATTAATCGAGGACCAGTATAACACTGTTGCATACGCTCAGATTGCGATAGAAGCGTTTGCATTCACGGTAGCCTTACGATCACTACTATCTTCTGCAGTCATTCCAGCAGCACCAAAAAGTTATTTAATGTGACTAGGAATACGCCGAATTCGCGTTTGATGTCCGCAAACTTGGACCTGCAAAAGACTGGACATCTGCTAATGAGGAGTCTATTGTGAGTGTGAAGCATTCTAAACTGTATACCAACGAGGAGCTTAGGCGAAAACAATGTTTTGGAGTATTCGAATGGAAACCACAGTCCCGCATTGTGCGCTTGGATAGGAGGAATGAGGCGGAATATCCGATGCACCAATGAGTTCGCCCTCGAACAAATGCAGTATAAATAACATGTTTATAAAAGAAGGGTTTACTCTCCAGTTAAAAGGCTTGAACACCACGATAAAAGTGTAGGACTCTCCTTGCTGGGTTATATACCTCCTTATCGATTTTCTGAACTTTTCCGTCTCGGTTCGCGCGATGGATATGGCAAGGTAATGTTCGCTTGAGCGGTGCTAGCCCTGTGGGCTGGCCGTTTGAAGCAAGAATTCTTTAGTTGTACCGCCTAGTTAACGCACCCCCAGGTCTCCTCTGGTCATATTTACCGCCATTCTTCAAATCCAACTCTTTGTGTGGATAATAATTCAAACACGGTTAACTGAGGCCGTGCGAAAAAACAGCCCTACAGTTCCATTAAAATCATTCGGACAATAATGATACCAACGTAAATCACAGTTGAAAACAACATAGAAACCCATTTGACTTTCAGTATGGTATTTTGTACAGTGCAGTATTTTGTAGGTCTCAGATTTTGCCCTTCGCCATAATGCATAACTCATAAGTTACTGTACAATTTATAATAATTTAGTAATAATTTACTCCAGAAGATAAATAGGCGAACATGCGTTTATTTTCGATAAATTCTCGTCAGGTGCTTACATTTATATGGTAATGAAATAAATAAACTGTGCTGGTTGGTAAACAGATGTAGTGCTATTGTTGTCAGGGTCGGTGGAGGGGGGGAGGGGGTGGGGGAGGGAGAGGGTTGGGATGTCAATGCCCACATTCATTTACCTGTTCCTGTGGGGCAGGATATATTGGTCACACGAGCCGGCGTTTGTCCAAGAGAGAAAGAGAGCACATTCCAGCATGGTTAGGGAAGGACCAAATTAAGGGTATTAACAGCTCCATTCTAGCGCATCTGGTAGACTCAGACCATCGCGTGGATGCCAAAGACGCCTTCCGAGTGATCTACAAGGGGCCTTCAAGCTATTCAAAATTCCTTGGACAGCGACTGTCAGCTACAGCAGAGGCGGCCGCCATCAGGCTACACCGACCGATCTTGTGCGCCCCAAATAATTTAGTCGCGGTGCCACAGTTACCATGGGCAAGATTAGCTAACACGACCACACACGGTGGATCACTGCCCTCGGAAACGGGCCCGACGAGAATCTATCGAAGACAAACGTATCCTTGCCTATTTATCTTCTGAAATTTTCAGGAGGAGTTTTCGCAAACAATTTATTCATTGAATTGATTTATAATTGACTGAATATTGTATGGATTGCGCCAACTCGTGCCAGAGAGTGGGGGTGACTGTGCGCGGCGGTGGTAGCAGCTGCTTTTACGTGATTGTAAAGCGCGTTTACGTGGTGTGCGACTTGAGTGTTGCATTGTATACCATGCCAAAAGTAGCCAAGGGCGAGGCAGATTGCGAAGCGACCCAGTGACAGTAACCAGGCGAATCAACCGTAACGGCTTGGAACGAATAAGACGGCTGGTGTAAACATCTTTTGGTTTACCAAAGTAGAAAAATGAACTAGGAGGGGGGAACCTAACAGAAGAACAGTCTGTGGGGATTGGTTGTCTCTGAACTTTGGCAAGAGAGGCTCTAGTCAGAGACAGCGACGAATCGGGGTTGTTGAAATCCGCACAGGACCTTGGCAGCGAGAGGGGTCAAACTGGCCTAAACTGCGCCAGTATTTATGTCTTGCGCTGCCATTACTTCTTCAAGGTCTGTCGAGGTGGCCATTGAAGATCGTGAGGAAGAAGTACGTGCGCTCCCCTTAAGGGGCACATTTGCAGAAAGTTCGGCGCGTCCATTACGTGCTTCTATTCACCTTCTACAATTGCCTTTGCTACATTGGCCGAGGGGTAGCGTGCTAAAAGGGCCCTTAGGCGGACGCGATTATTCGGACATGCGTAGATGCGCAGCATGCGTGCGTGCATACGTGTATGCGCGTGATGAGGTTGGCCAAGGGTCTTCAGGTCAGCAATTTGGAAACAGCCGCATGCGAAGACACATGCCTGTGAGGCACTGAGCATTTAAAAAGGAAGCCGGACAGCATTGTTGTCTGTGCCCATGAAAGCTTGCACCAGGAGCTGTCCTACCTCTCTAGCTTAATATCCATTAGGTGAGGCTCCATGAAATGTTTTAAACTATGACGAGGTCCTGCTCCAAACAAAAACAATTTAACGTTCCTTTCCGACTTAGTAAAAAAAGAACAAACAATGAGGTAGGTTATTGGACGCTCAGTTGAGGGTGACTGCATCTGAGCATGAGATGTGATTGGTCACAGAATTCTTTCGGCCACTGCTATGGGTCTTTTTTGCTTTCCACCGGTATAGATTTTCATTATCCATATGCAATAGTTACTAAAGTCTAATAACAAGCGACTTAGGTTCTACGCCGAACCCTTTACTGCATCTACTGACTCATGAAATGTTTATCAAAATTCTGAAATTTTTTTTCGATCGAAACAGGTCAGCATAATGCCAAGATATTTCAGACACGCCAAGATGCAGGATTTTGAGCGGTCTTTCACTAGGTAATTAGCATGCATTCCTTCTATTGATTTCCCACGTCCTCATAAATTCAAATAAAGGTTATTTATGAAATGCACAAAACATTCTCTTTTTAATTCTTTAGTCGTAAATTACATCTTCAATTTTTATACGTGAAGAACTCGTATTTTTTCCTTTGAGGTCTTTCGAAATTCCTATATAATTTTGAACTCAACCTGATTTTAGATCCGCATTCAGGATTTCCAATCCAGAAATTGTATATTTTACGTGCATTAAAAAAACTAAGAAGATGTAGGATAGAGTTCTTAAAATCTTGCAACGAATGGGGACTATGTAGTATACTTTCAAAATCTCATTAACAAGTGGACGAATACAAGGCTTTATGCACGAAAATAACACGCCCTGAAAACATTTTCGAATTAATAGCTTTCTTTTATAATTAAGAGATAAATTCTCTTCAGTAATTAATGATAAGGAGACCGCAACATCGATGCGCTTACGGCCTAAGGCGAGAAGATAAAGTGACAACAGATGCCACACCAGGCCATTTTAACTGAATCCTACGTGCGGGCAGGCAGCATGCGTTGTTGCTTCGAGCCTACGTAACGCCCGCTCAGACGTGCCACCCAAATATTCCAAAACTTCCTCCGGGCTTCAAAGTGTGAATAACGACCAATAAGCATGCAGGCCTGGATGGTTCGTAACACCCATCGCACTCCACTGGAAGGTATGTTACAGAACGGCCAGGGCTCCAGCAACAAGCTAAAGCTGACGAGCTGTTTGTGGTGACCTTGTATAAATTTCTTTTTCCCGGAAAATGGCTGTCCATCCTTCTCATTGTACCTGTCAGGCTAACAATTAAATATGAAGAAGGACCTAATTTGCGAGCAAATGAGTACAACAAAGAATAGTAAACATTTTTTCCATTAAAGCAGTTAACTTTATAAAAGCCTTTAAGCTCCTTGAAAAAAGTACTTTTTTATAGAAAAGATGTGGTTCGAAGGCCACCGGAAAGAAGATCGTGCAAAGTAAATGTTTTGGTACACGATAATGAGTAAAAAACCGCACATAAATAAGTACGGTAAGCAGTCAATTAAAAGTTCTTTGGTGATTGAGGGTGTAGAGGTCTAAGCACTGGTTGTGCTTAGAGCACTAAAATCATCATGCCGAATCTCAGGCAGCAGTCACCGCAATGAAGGTTCTGTTGTGTATGCACTGCTACCTCAAGCAGCAGTGGCTCTTAGTGAAGCGAAGGTTGGTGTTGACTGCGTCTACTCACGCCTGAGAGTGTTTTGTGTTGTGTGAGATATAATGATGGCGGCTGCTTTTACATAACTGTTGTCTCTACTCACTATGCGATCTGCGCCGATCGTGTCTGAGGACGCACCTATCGCACCTATGGTCCTAGGCTATGCGGCCCTGTCACACCCTTTCTCGTATCGACCGACTGCTGACAACGTGGTAGGTTCCTCGGCTCTTGACACAGCAAAGGCGTATCATGGTCGCATCTCCGGTCTTCGGGACGTTCTCGTGACTCCGAGGTCTCCTCCTCGTATGGTCCTTCGGGTGTAGATATTACTCGTCATGGACGCCATGGCTACCGTCAACATTCACAGAAGCATCATGCCCCTATCATTCACATGCTTCCCCACGAGCGACAGTTTTTCTCCTAAAAACCAAAAATGACATTCCATTTTGAATTATGAGCCAGCCTTAGGAGTTTTTTCACTGTCTGCTATTCTTCCTCAGTTACACTGCTGGCTCGTGTAATCTGAGTGTGAGTTTTTTTACTTGAAACAAGCGAGTAGTCGTTTGAAATTGTGTCAACGACTTCTTTAGAATGTTCGGCTTTGCCGATGCATTTCTTAAATCCTATGTACCAAGAGGGAGTTCAAAGGCGTTTGCCTATATTTCCTTTAATAAATTTGACTTGACTTGACAAATGGTTTGGTATTAGTGTGTTGCAATTGCGTGAGGGGTGTCGAGTATTGAGGCCCCCTGCTGCGTGGCCGCTAAGGTGTCTCTTAAGAAACCGCCACTGGTTGGGCACATGCGTGTGCGCGCTTATAAGCCCACGTCTGTGTGCGCAGGTATGTGCGAGTGAATTTTGGACAAGTGGTCTTCAGGTTAGCGAGTGAAAAGACAGCTGCCTGCGAAGACGTATGACGTTAAGGACCGCAAACATTGAACGAGGAAGGGACAGCAGGCTTGACCGTCCGCCACAACGGACAAAACTGCTAACATTTGGAGTGCTGTTACAAAAGCTGCTGTTGACCGCATTAAATGGGAGTTTGCCTGAAGTCCTCGCAAAAAGGCAGTCCAAGGTCAGCGCCACTACTGATGCCGTAATTTTTCTTTGTCTTCTGAGTCTTACACTTGCACGTAACAATCTACACAGCGCTCTCTTGTTCGATCCGCCGTGAAAGTGGCTCCCTGTTGTCCGTCTCATTCTCATGGTCAGTTTTCTGCCGCCCCAGCCTCGCAAGAGCTCGGAGCCAATCAATTTGCAGCATTTCGCTGATTGGTTGCAGGCGACAAGAGAAATGTCTCCAGGGTCCTGTAATTCCACGCGTAGATGCGTAAGTCTCAACAATCGGCCTGAAGAGACTTTAGCAACACTTTGATGTAGAGCCCTCCTCTACTCTCTTTTCACTGTAAGAGCTGACCATCTTTATCTACCTTTACCTGCGAATCTGTTGAAAGAATTGTGTCAGCCCAAGACTGTGACATCGAGGTCTACTAACATTCGAACAGGTAACTCAGTCCTAGTATAACAATAACCCTCGTCCGAGATATGCAACTCTGATGGTAAAATCTGTCCTGCCTGAACCGAGCGTCTTGCGGTATCTAGCCTGCGATAACCCGTCATCTTCAATCTCGTGCCTAGCTCCTACGATTTGGTTGCAGGTTTCATCCCACACGTTGTTCTTCCTCCCCCAGGGCCCAATGCCTCCTGTCCTCTTGTCCTATGAGGCGGCCTCACATGCGCCTGTTCCACCAATCACAAATAGCCCATCAAGCCAATTTAATCCTCCTTAAAATTTTTGGAAGGCAACGTACGGTCGGACTGAACCACTTAAGTACGAATGCTGGAGGACGAATAATCGAGAGAAAACGTTTTTGCAAGCTGTCTTATTTAACGCTGTGTCCAGACTGGTCAGTGCAAACCTACTAATGAGGCTAGTATACTAAAGCAGATATTCCATTGTACGGATTGAGGCAAGGTGCGCAGGTTTACACCTGGTCCCAGAGGCGCGATGAGTCAGCATGCGGCAGACATATCGCAGCGAGTTAAGTGAGTAAAACCCAGGCAACTGCGATCTTCAGACCGTGGTTACTTACTAGAGACGAGGGGTCGGAATAGGCCAGATTGTTAGGAACAGTATATTGTTTACACAAAGGAACGAAGAAAAGATGGACAGAAATTTGATTTGGAGAGCGTGCAACCTGCTAGGAGAGCCAGCCGGGTCCAGTTGCTGGTTTGAAAACAGTCAGGCCAGTAGACAGAGAGAGAGAGAGTGTTCATTGGCTGGGTCAGCCTTTAGGTTTTTAGGCGAGCAGACAGATTGCATCGGGAACGCGTGCAGGCTTGCTATTCGTCGCCTCGCTAAGGAATAGCTATGCGCCATCTGTGATTGGCTGTTCGCAGACGTCGAAAACCGCATCGGTGTGCCTATGGGAAAGTGCAATTCGACACAAGCTAGTCACAACAGACATTCACGTGCGGCTGATCATGGCTTACAAGTAGCGCTAGCGGCCACTACATGGGCTACCCTGGAGACCGAGACTTGTTTGCCAAAAAGTTGAAATTTGCAGTAGAAATATCCGAACGTGTTGCTAATACAGAGAGCCTCTGGACTAGGCACACATTCCTTTGTCTGCGCAGCTGGTTCTACGATATGTTCGTGACATTCACTTGGGTATTGAGAGCACCTGCAATATGAAGCGCAATGCCGATGGTGTAGAGGGCGTAACGCATTGTTCAGCGAGAACACTCTAGCAGTGCAACATTGTTTGCGCCGTCCACCTACGGAATTAATTCGGCAGCCAAGGTGCTGGACCATGTTTTTAAAACTGTCGGTAGCCGTGGTCAGTCTGTGCGACCATCACCAACGACGATATTCAGGTAGTGAGTGCCTCAACTGGGATTATTATCATGCCGAACCCACTGCTTTCACCTGTCGCCAACTTTTTCATTCGACCGTCTGACCTTTGTATAACCAACTTCATATTCAGCTCTTACGTCTCCCAATTACCGCTGTTTCTTTTTGTCTGCTCGCCGAATGCGATCAACCGTCCTAAGGTTACAAAAATCTAAAATTCCATCTTGCTGCACCTCAATTCTTGAACGACCGGTGCATTCGTTCCCTCCAACCGGTCACTCAGAGTGTCGTGGGAAGGAGGACAAAAATTAAAGTCTGTCAAGCTGAGAATAGTCAATCGAAGGTATGGTGGTTCAGGTTTTTGGTTCATTTGTTATGTTTCGGTTGCTATTTCCCAAAATACGAGCCCCATTATACTTGAACATGGCGTTTTTCTGCAACATATTGTAAGAGTACGTTTGTAGCCTATTCTCTCGAGAGGAGGGAGGTACTGCTTCCCTAAATAGGGCTACTTTGTCATCACAGACTCCCAACGACACCCAGTGTTGGTCACGGCTTTGGAAGATGGCCTCCATTTTAAGGTGCCAAGCAAACCCTGCCTTCGGCCTATTCACAAGGAGGGCAGACAGGTCTTCGTAAAACATGTTCCTCATGTACCTTCGTCGAGCTGCACTACTGGGCAGGGCTTTGTTTAATGCAGACCGACTCCAGGTAACCAAGGTCACTAGGTGGCTTTGCTGTGTAGGTCGTTTGCTGTGTGCGCCGGTGTCTACTTAGTGCAGGGTGGAATACGCGTATTCTGCTAAGGCTTAATGCTTCCGTCTGTGGGCAAAGGTAGTAACCGCATGCTGACGAAATCAGATAGTTAAGGTCATGTGTATGGTCTGTCAGCAATATGCAAGTTGCTGCGAAGGACAGTCGGTGTCTTGTACGGTCTTCGTCAGTCTTTTTTACTGCGTGTTTTAAAGGAATGCGAAAACTATCAGGCAGGTATTCCTTCTGTCTCGTCACTGTCATCCCGATGATGCCTCACAGACCTCGTACCCAATGAAACTGATGGTCATCGTTCCAATTTTCCACCATCGAAAACAGCCGAAGGCGTTTTGACGTCTTTTCCAAGCTTAAATTAGGTACTTTAGGCCTTTCCCAATGGAAATAAGGTGGAGACGGCCAGCCTAAGGGCTGTTTTCCCGTCGTCCTTTAAGACTCTAGGTGAGGCTCTAATATGATTCTCAGCTGGAGCGTAGATATTAATGCGTGCGACTGGGCTCAGACCGCTGGCATACATTGGAAGTTCTGCAGTTGACCACAAACCCAAACTTTTATTGTATCGGTTGGAGTTGACATACAGAAGTACCCTCACAGCACAAGATAGCTCACTGATGCATTAAACATATGTTTCCGCATCTCAAACCGCTGAATGGTGCTAACGGCCACATCAACCTCTTTCTTTAAAAATTGACTGCCAAGCTTTGTTAATAGTTTTAACTTCGGTACATGTTCTGACAGCTAACCAAAAATCATTGAATTTGTGCCGAAAGGTCAGAATTATACTTTTTCACGTCCAAATATGCGCCAGCCGATTCTTTCTATGAGTGGCGGCAATTCATCGAACCATCTATTCTATTCTCTGAACGCGGGCACGTGATTGTGATATCATCGTAGGAGCTCTCGAACAGGGGCCGCTTACAAAACGAGGTCTGTAAAGAACAAAGCGTAAGATTTAATTAATTGCTGGAATGATCATTTTTTTCGTCGGGGTTCATTCTCGAACGACTCAAAACGGCAAAAGTACTTTATGTAGTTCACCTCATTAATCACTAGGCCTAGCATCTTGTCCAGTGAAAACGGTGGTTATTGGGTTTTAAGGGTGAGGAACAGGCAGTGGAATATACTTTAATAACTACTATTTACGTTTTTATTGTATCAGTTTTAGACATCTTGTTGATTTATATCTGTAGATTTTCCTAATCTGTATTACTGTTTAACACATTGCGGAAAAAGCCGACTATATAATTACAGGTTTCTTTAAATTTCGCAAAAAGAAACTTTTAGTAAGAGGTCGTCTCCTTCAACTTACCTGAGGATCAACGGTCCATTTTGGAGTCAGGAAAGTGTAATTCGTGGCGCGAAGCGCCTCGCATACCTTCAATTTTACGGCTACGGGTAACAAATTTGACTTCAATTTTTGCAATTTTATACTCACTTCTGAAAATTTCTTTTCTTCCCTATCCCAGTTTTCCACCGCCTAAACCATATAACCACCGTTGCCGTAGAACAAAGTGCCGATACTAGGGGTATATGGGGTGCACATCCTCAAATATATTTGCCCTTAAATCAATATGACAGCATAAAATTGACTGTTTCCGTATTTTCTTATGACGTGTTGGCTTGGTGGTGCGTCTTCTGTCGAAAAGACAAAGTAGCGCCATACGGACACGAGGTGGCAAAGTGTGAGAGTCTTGAGCAACTTGCATATGTTGAGAAGTGTTGAGGGCAGGCATCGTAGAATAGTACAAAACACTGAAAACTACTCCTGACTTAGAACGTGCTGCACAAGATTGTTGGAGAGGTCATTACACTAATCCAAGCAAAAAAGTATCTGTAAAGAATCATTAGACTACAAAATATACACTAGGAACCAGGAGGTTAATATATGAGAAAGAAAGAAATAGCACATAAAAATATTAGAATTACGTTCGTACGTGTACGTATACGCAGGCGAAGTGATTTCTCGGGTCAACTGGGAACTTTCCACATGGCAAATACTAGGGCGCATATTGCATCCCTGCCTAACGCCATACTTTTTTAATAGACATTTTACTGTCGTAAACAACTCATGAGTATTGATGAAACATATTCCTTCTTCAAATATGAATGTAAAAGTATGCGTGATTATATATCAAAGTAGTACACGAATCGATGTTTTAAATCGAAAAAAATTGGAAAAAAAATCTATAAAACAAGGGCTGCATTTTTAAGGGCATGTGTAGTCCCTATAAAAACCTATAAAAACCATGAAAGTAGTCATTTTTGTACCCTGTGTGTTTTTGCAGGCGACCCAAAGACTGTGTATGAAAAGTCGGCATTCTGACGGGTTTGCACTAGTATGGAATGAAGTAGTAACTAGTCTTGCTACCTCGAGGACGCATTTTAAAAGTCTGGTTGCTGAATATATTTCTGCCCTCTAGTCGGAAATCATGCCCCTTTATTTTACAGCTATCCGTCTTACAGCATCAATGGTTTTTGAACAACTGGACCCCTCTCTGCTCTTCCTTTACACCGAATGGTTGGTTTCATAGACTGCCATTTACCATGCAGTAAAATATCTACTTATACAGTAAAAAATTTTGCATTGATTTCCGTTTCACTTATAAATTCATATATATTTTACACAAAACACGAAGCATGATATTCTTTGGCGCACTATTTGTTATGAAGACGCGAACGGTGGCGCACTCAGAGCCCAGAGCTGGAAGTTGAGCCATGCCGGCAGACCGGCCGCGCGCACCGTGAGCACGCGTGACGCCCGCCCCCACGTGCACTGCAAATGTCCTAGAACGTCTCGCAGCGGGAGAAACCACGACAGAACTCCCCCTCTCGTGCGATAGGCCAGGAGCAGTCTAGAAAGACCGCTGACACGCTGATTTACTCTGCTGACCCAGTATTCTCGTGAATAAAGACTCTCACCGTAAGAACCGGCTTTGCCTCCTTCTACCTATCACTCTTGTGGACATCTCACAAATTTGGTAGACAAGTTGTCTTCTTGGAATTGCATACTTGGGTAAATTGTACATTGCAGTAGATTGCTACTAGCCCGAAAAAAAGAAGTAATATTGGAAACCCCAACAGCCAATGGAATATCAGGTCACGTTCAGAGTAAATTGGGAAGGTAAAATATAATTTTTTAGCCGAAAGATGCCCTAACTTCAAGCATAACGTTTCAAGAAGACGTGGTTTGCAGCCAGACTCGGCTAGCCGACTCGAATGTAAGGAGGTCGGCCGTTTCTGGAATTTAAGGGCTCTTCAGTACTCGTTAGAGTTTTGCATAGCGTGTAAGTGCAGTTCTTTCTGCAAAATGAAGAATCTCACATGGGTTTTCAAAGCCGGCCGGGTGCGTCCTCGTTCGAAAACAACGAATAGCGCCATTTGAACATGAGGTAGCAAACGTCAGATAGGTTGTAGTGACGGATTACTTGGAGGATAGAGCTCGTAAGGTAACCGAAATAGATGGAAACAACCCCTGGGCTGCAACGGGCTGCACAACTATAAAGTTCATCAATCCTATCCAAACAACAAGGCATTTAGACGAATACAAGGTGGACACAGTAAAAACTGGGAATGAGGAATACAGTAATATATGGGAAGCAATAGATGGTACAAGAAGAGCTTAAGCTAACACCAGGGCGATGATCCATCTAGTGATGCTGGTATGCAAGCACAACAGCTGTCAGGGAACTGCAGCGTTATGGGTTACTGTAGGGGCAGGCCATTAAAGGCGCCGCCGTAGAAAACACGCTTTGCGTTTTAACTTTGGTTGATCTCCCCTGCATCGCAACTGTTATAACCTTGTGTGTTCCTGTGTCAACACCGGCTATGTCCCCCAGTTACGTGTTAGGAAGAGAAGGCAGAACAGGATAGCGGATAGTACTTAACTGTCAGTTCTACTAGTACATCAGCTCCGTTTCCTGTGTGTCCAACAGTTTGTGTTCTGTCGCCGTCCCGGCCAACAGCGTTCCGTGTCTCTAGCGGCTGTGTTCCAGGTCGCTAACAGCAGAATCGCGGGTCGTCGATAGCACGTCTCCAGCAACAGAATGCCGCCTCGAGTGGTGGCAGCGTATTTTAGGTTCAATAGTCATTTTTCTCTATTGGCTCTCCACGAGTGGCCTCTAAGGGCAGCCATCATGCCTCCAGCCATCGTGTCCTTAGCGTGACCTCCCGATAGCCACAACCCGGCCACAGGGCAGTCTCGTTTGCGCGCGCCTCCCTTGTCTTGGTATGATGTCCACCTTTTGAAGGTCGCTTGCAACCGCATGAACCGGTCGCCAGTATGGCTCCTTTGTTCTGGTACCCTCAGGATTTTGCGAGTGATAACTCGCGTCTGGGCAGTCCCAATACCTCCCGCTGTTAGCAGACTGACTTTTCCGGCGGACGTTTTGTCTTAATTGGTCTTCTGCAGTCCTGGTAATCTTCTACTTGACTATAGTACATTTCTGCTCTCGTGAATGATCTCGCGGCCGATATTAATGGTTGAATCTTTTCCTCCACCGTCGGCAGCGGATATTAACCGTCCTCTCCAGCGTCATTCAGCGCCGTTGATCTTCTTTTACTGCACATTGGTGCCGTCTGTAGCTCAGTAGTGTCTGAACCTCGGTCTAGTCACTAGCCCGGTAGCTGCTGCTGTTGCGTCTGTTGCAACTGCTTCTGTTGCCAGTAAGGTCCCTTTGTTCTAGTACCCTCAGGATTGCCCAAGTGATGACTCGCGCCTGGGCCATCCCAACTCTTTGCAAGATTATCTGCCTAAATTAATAGCCACTTGAGCTGCCATCAGGATCAAAAAATGGAAATCTAAGGCAGAGTGGGAGAAGTGGGTCTTGTGAATCCAGTCGGTGAACATTCATGAAAAAATTGAATCCCCACTATCGAATTACATCACGCTGCATCCTTTATCCGCCAGTACTTTTACAAACCGGTCTTCATTGCACCTCTCCATCCCAACTAGTTTCATTGAGTATTTTATTCCTGTTTGATTTAGAAGAATTGCTAGAAAGTGCTTCGGTCGAAATTAGAGGCAACTGGCTGCGTGCCGTGGAAATAAGTCTCTTCCGCTTGCCCACAGCTACGCGTTTCCCAAACTGTTAGCCGGTCAGCCTGTCTGTGAGTCACTGTTGTTACATAATGACCGATCCGGCTCTTATCTAACTCACTAGTAACGTTGACGTGCTGCTGACCTACTAAGCCCAATTAGAAAGGTTGGCAAACGACTAGATAGCTCTCTATCTCCGGAACCAAATCAGAAGACAGTTAGTCATTCGTAATGTGCTAAGCCCTTCCTAAGATAGATTCCAGCCGTTGTTGAAAGTTATCGCATGTGTGTGTAGAGGACAGTACGCAGAGCGCTAGTGTGGGTAAGGGTGTTGTCAACTTCAGCCATGAGATTCAACCGTCCTGCCGTTAGAATATGCTGCGTGTGTAAACAGGTGACTTGGTCATGGCACAGGGCCCATGTGGGCGGTAAAGTGAGTGGACCTGCGCGGCGCCAGCCTTCTCCGTACGTCTTGGTGACCAGCAATCGGCGGGTATAGCGGGTGAGAGTGGGGTTCCCCAGGCTTCCGTTATCGGCCCTATATATACAGTTCTGCGAGTGCTGCAAGAAACTTTCCTAAATTTGTAAATGTTTGATTATTTCTCCCATACCAGCAGGAACGCATTTACGAAAACTTATAAATAATGATGAGCAGCATTCGGCATATTAAGTACTTAAGATAACTATAAGAAGTACTAAGTGTTTGTTGAGAAAAATAAAATTGTCTCGATAATTCCCAGCTTTTGGAAACATCAAAAATAGCTATAAATTGGAACAATAAATTTAAATAGTTTGTTGAATATAAAACTTAAAGCAACCACTTTCTTTATACAAAAGAAATTGTCTTTAGTAAAAATATTTTGTAAATGTGGGAATGATTATATGCGTAGTTATTGAACATCGTTGAATAAAGTCTCTCTTCATTTCGCTAGTTGTTAGTGTATTCATTGATAAGTTTACTATTTGTCCATTTGTTCGACGTTAGCATCAAAACCTTTAAAATAAGATGTAACTTAACAACATTTTAACGAGCCTTTGGATATTATTTTTTATGCAGATGGCCATGTTGGTCAAATGTGAAAATGCATCAAAACAGCAAACCACATTTTTGAGCATAAAACATGTCTGCTAGATACCACGCATATTTTTATTCCTAAGATTAATAAAAAAAGTTCGCACAGTAAATAACCTCTTTAAAAAGAGCTTTTATTGGATATTTAGCTAACGAACCTCTGTGTATAGTAACTTTGTCTCATGTCGCAGGGAAATTGGACACTTTTGACAATATTTTTGATTTACCTGACGATAAACGATTCCATTTGACTGGAGATGAAAAAACACCCTTTTCTCTTCATAACGGATTTTTTTTTCGCTTGAGGAGACTTATTCTAAGATCCGTAATAAACGTGCGAATACAAAAAACAGGCCACGATATGACCATTTTTTGATATATTTTTTATTCTTCGGGCTGTTCTGTTTCAAAATAGCGTTTGAACGAGACTTATTGTTTACAAAAAACTATATTTCTACACGAATTACATTCCATAAGGCCTTGGTTAGGCTGTCTGCATGGTTACATGTAGAAACTTTGTTTACGCGCATGACGAGCTGTGCGGTAAAAAATTTTCTACCAAGATGGTTTTTTACTGCATTTTCTGCCAAAAACTTCACAGAATAGGTAAAAATTATTTTTTTAAACTTCTATCGCTGCTTGTTTCTGAAAATAAATGCGATTTTTTAAACTTCGCTTTAGTTTCATTTGATCAAATTCGCACAAAATTTTCTAGTACTGGAAGGGATTATTATTCCACCTTTTTTTAAAACTATTTATGGAATTCTTCCTCAGCACAATATATATTAGAAGAAAGTTTCGTCCTGTCTTTCCTTATAGCATACGGAATTCCTTTTATCTAAACATACTCATGATTAAGCAAAAGTGAGGGCCTATTTCCCCAAAAACTTTAAATGAGAGGGCAGTTTTCCAAACCAAAGCCCTTCTTAATATTAAATCCACTCAGTTGATAAAAATAACCTGTCCAGATATACGCTAAACTACCAAGTTAAATTTTGTCCTGAAAGTTGTTTACAGGATTCGCAGAACTGTATATATCGACCACTGCATAAGTGAATTTGACAGCAAAATTTTAATGTTTGCTGACGATTTAAAACTTTGGAAGGTCATCAACAACGAAGATGAGGAAGCAAATCTGCAGGCAAGTTTGCATTGACTCGAGCAATGGTCGAACGTCTGGCCCCTGCCATTCAATGTCAACAAATGTAACATTGAATGATTTGGTAGAACCAGCACTGCGTATCGGAGGACTTATTACCTAAATCACACGCCACTGTCAAAGGTAGAAGCTCAGAAGTATCTTGGGGTGTGGATCAAGTCCTTACTGAAGCCATCACTCCACTGCTTGAAAGTGTCCGAATCGGCGATGTATAACCTCATCAAGGACACCTTTGCTTAGGTCGATTAAGTATGCTTTATTTAGGTCTGTGGGATATTTGCGCGACCACAATTGGAGTTCCCCATCGAAACCCGGAGACCTTGGACAGTCAAAGACTGAGAACCCTTGAAAGAGATCAATGACGTGCAACCAAGTTCGTACGAAGCCAAGGGAACCTCCCCTACGAGACACGCTTGACTAATCTTAACCAGTTTCTCTAAGATTAGAGAAAGCTACGCGGTGACAAAATATAGGCATTTTGCATGCTGCTGGTTCACTTTTGTTGCCTTGAATCCAAAGATTCCTTTTTAGCTGGCCACTGCTATAGTTTCCGTGAATGCGTTGTTTAGAAATGGAGCGTACTAAATGCTGGAAGCTTTGTTGTTGTAGCGAAGTTGATGTGCATTTGCACTCTCGAAATGGACAAAAACGAAAATAGACATAGCAAAACTGCTCTGATATAGACATAACAGTTAATTCTAATTTGCATTATTAAAGTCAAAACAGCTGTTAAAGATCCCACTTTTTAATGTTAAAAAATATAATGCGGTAGAAAACGGTAGAGCACGCCGATAGTTGCATCAAATATCTAATAAATTTAAATAATTCATTTAACTTGAGGCACCTTCATGGCCAGCTTACATTGTGCTGGTTGTTTTTTCTGGGCGGTGATGATTCAGTTTTGGGAGACTCGATAAATACGACCTAAACATTTGCTAAATAGAAGTTCACGTCGATAAAATGGGTTGTTTTAGTCATCTTAAATTTCAGAGATGATTGCCATTTTAAGCGGATGAGCATACGCAATTAAAGTCACCGAAATAAATTAACTATGTTGATGAGGGTCTCCACTAAACAACATTATAATTTACTATGCATAACTGTCTACAGTACGCGCCGGAATTTGTGCAACATGCTGACACATGCGTAAGATTGATACTCTTTCGCTAATCGGCGGTGACTCAGGTAGCAATACTGATTATCGTGTAGTATTTTCTGAAGTTTATTCCGTCATGATAGGATGCGAGCTTTTTAATGAGCTTCGTTCTGACCACTAAAAAAGCGTATGTACTGCAAAAATTAACTTCTTAAATAGTATGCGTATTTATCATTGATTTTGACTGCCAATATAAATTCAAATATATTTTATGTAAAACGTGAACGAAAAAAAATTTCTTGTACTCATTTGGTAGCAAATTACGCCTTCTTTAAATTGTATACTTAAGGAAAGGGTATCGTTCGGTTTTCACAGTTTTTCTACTTATGCGTTTTTTTACGATTGTGATGCGTTCCTTCATAATACATCGTATCCATCAACTTATTATTGCTGCCAATGCTGTATAGAACATGCTTTATACCTATTGCAACATTTTATGAGAATTATCTGGCTTCTTACTCAACATTTAAGCGAAATCATACTTTTCCTTAAACAGAGTTACACAGCTCGCAGTATGTTAACCTTGGATTGGGAAAATATTTACAACTAATTAATGGAACGACACCGAGTAAAGTGACCAGTACATGCATTTTCGGGTCAAACTGCATTTTCAACGAAAATTTGGGCGACGACAATCAACTCTTGAGATTACCCAGGACCGACTAATGATGGCTAGTAAGCCGGAAATGGACATTCCGGTCTCCCTTATGTTTGTTGGCTCATCATGCATTAAAGGTCACTATGCGACGGTTTGCGAGGGTCATTTGGGCCATGTCCGTAGATTTACTCAAAACGGAAACCTCATCACCGAGAAGAATGAATGTCTGCAACAATAGATGGCAATGCATATGCCCTAAATAATCTAAAGAACTTGCTCTAATAGTGTATCTCTCTAGAAAGCGTTTAATCAGATACCTAATTATGTACATTTCGGCACTGAATGATGAAGACTTTCGAGGCTGCCAATGTCGTTCCTACGGCGCAAACTCTTTAAAAGTCTTGTAAAACCCAGTTCAATAATGCCAAAGTTACGAAAGATTAATAGTCACTCGCAAACCGGCACACGTACTTACATACATTTCATGACCCATCATATGAAGCAAGCCTTCACTGACAAAACACATTTTTTCTGATTGAGAATGTCCCCAGGAATAGTTTTCAGATTAAGAAGAATTTAATGGCCTGCTCATTAATACAGCGTCTATGCTGTGTATTAATGAAAGTAATCTAAATTTGCAAGGGATTTAACTTATCGTTCGGTCGTGAGTGAAGGATCAATCTTTCAACGGGTACTCTTTCGCGCGGATCCCAGGTGTAAATGGTGTTTTCGTTGGTCAGCGAAGAGCATCGGTGTACTTTCCCTCAGTATCATCCTCTCGATGGTTACTTTTTCGCATGCATGTCGGCGGAGATGACCAGGATTCCCTTATCCCCTGACACTGAGACCATCCGGTCGCCATCGATATCATTCTGTCTTTTATTTATTTATTGATTACCGGTTTACAGGTAATTCTAAAAATTAGGTTAACTAGGCTAGCACCTCTTGGGCACTTTTCAAAACCTCAAAGACAGGAAAAAACCTTAACAATCTCCCTCTTTTGCAGTCAGTATTGGTTTAGTTTTGTGATTGCTCAATAGTGGGCAAAAATGGGGAGTTTGTTTCAAGTGAAAAAAACTTGAATTCAAAAGTACGATACTAAAGAAAGATGTGTACAGTTATATATCGAGTTGACAGTGTAGCAGAAAAATCTGCAGGAACACAGTGTTCTCAGCCTTCCTTGAGTGTAATGATTTCGAGATTTTGCACCAGCATAATGTATATCGGTAAACAGTGGCGCATGAGGTCTGGCTGGGTTCAAAGTCCACGAACGCCATCAGAGTAAAAGATAGATTCAAACGAGTCAGCAACCAAAATTCTTGAAGGTTGTCCTGAATGTAGAAAACTAGCGACAGATCTCTTAAAGAATGGATGGCTTTGCTGAGTTTTAATACTTTTAGGCAGATTATTCCAGATTTTTATGGCGTTTGCTGAAAGCAATTTACGGTATCTAACTGTGCGTGCCACAGGAAGCAATAAAAACACATCTCGATGACTGGCGCGCCGAGAGTGGTCTAGCTGCCTTAAAGTACTGAGGAGATTAAAGGTATGGCCGTTTGAAATTTTAAACAGTAAAAATAGTCCCCTCTGTAATCTGCGAAACCACAAGGGATCGATGTTAATAGTTCTAACTTTCACGATCTCAATATTTTTGAGAATAAATCCGGTAGTTTAGCGTGCTTTCGAGACAATCAAAGCACAGTGCTCTGACAGCTTGAGACTGCCAATACAAGCAAACATGCGAGAAGTAGAAGACAACTCGATCGCTGGGACACTTGGAATTGGAGTCGCACACAGGCCGGAAGCAACCATAAGGTGTGATGAAACCGAAAGCCTCCCTGCCACGGCAAAAAACATCGGAAGTTGTCTACAGGATCTAGTGCAGTTGTGGGCAAAGCAACTACATCGGAGAAACTGGCAGGCTTCTCAAGACGCGAATTGCCGAACACGCGGCAGCAGTGAGGCGAAATGATGCCAATTCTTCAGTTGCGGCTCATTCGACGATATCCGGCCATACATTCAAATTTGATGAGGCCAAAATTCTCGCAAGAGGTGATAATCGAGTGAGCCGAGAATTACTTGAGTCATGGTTCACGAGCCCCTAATCCATCAAAAAATGCAACGATTTACCCAATCCATATTCGGTGTTGAGACTAAATTTGGCCAATGCAAACCGCCATTCAGGGAACAGATGGGCCACCACATCATCTTATGCCAACACCGCAAGGCCAGATGATCATGGCTAACGCGACGAATCAGAACACACTCAGGAGATTTATCGATTTTTTCTGTGAGTTTAAATTTTACGGCGGAACCCTGTGCAAACACAAACTGTATTTGATACTGTTCTGTGACTATGTCTGTGAAGATGAATCCGAGAGGTATTTCGAAACGTCAGGCAAATAAAGACAGTGTCCCAGCGATCGAGTTGTCTTCTACTTCTCAGCTTGAGACTATTAGAATAGGATATGCCCAGATCCTTAATAACTCCTGGCACATGTAGATCGTGACCACCTATGCTTAGTTCAGGCTGACGATCGTCGCCAACAACCATAACGGAACACTTGTGCCATGAAAGGGTAAGGCGCCATGTGCAGCACCACTGGGAAAAGACTTGAAGATCCTTTTTATGAGCTCAAGCGCGATGTTCCGACACTCCACGACACTCACTCGCATTTGTCGACGACGCTGCTATGGCTCTAAATCTAAACGGATCCTTTATACTGGAACTTTCTTATTCTCTGTATCATTACCTTTCCTTCTTTTAAATTTTAACCATTTATTTCATAAAACAGATTTTATAGGTAATACAGCCGTTTTCTCACTAGATACATACCTGCTTGTTCAGTGTGGTGTTTAACACCGCTATCTGGCTGTCATAACCGGTGAGTAATCTCTACGTTCTCGAAGGCTGCAAGCGGTCACTGTAACGCAACTGTTAGGACACTATCGGCGACTTTATACACTTTAGGCCATGAAATCACACAAATTTGCAAATTACACAACAAAATATTGATAAGATGCGTGGATGTATTTTTCAAAGTAGAATGCTGCCTCGTTCGTGCGGGTGACACCCGACAAAAATCAATTTCCAAGGACGACACTTTTTGCTCAAGTTAACATAGTTGCCTCCAAAAGAGGCACCAATAAAACTGATAAGAAACATAAAGAGTATAATCTGTGCGCGAAAAAATGTAAAACGCATACTGTACGAAGGAAAATGGCTATTCTACGGAACGAGTTAGATGAATAATTAAAACATCAAAAGTTCTTGGTGCCTAAAATGAAAAGTCCAAATTCCTTTCACTAGGTTCTATGCGTTGGGCCCCATGCTGTGGGTAGGTACTGCCGCTTAAATTACGCCATTAACTATTGGCGCTCCAAACTCTACATTTTTCTGGTTTCTGGTCTATGGACTGCAATCGTATCGAGAAGTCCAAGTGTCCCATGAAGCTTACATTGATTATGAATAGAAACCCTGCCAGCACAACCCCCTGATAGGATGGGTATGCGACGGGAGTAAGCGAGGATATTGGTTTAGGCATATTAATTACTCGGTTACCCTAAATTTCGTAAATGCTGTCAACAAACCCAGAAGGCAATCTACCTACATTTCGTAATAGTCTTCCATGTCGAGAAGTTATTTTTTTGTAACATAACGTATACTTCTATATAGTGCATAGATTAAATAGCCATAGATAAAACTGTGCCTTTGTTTAAGTTAGCCAAAAGGGCGTTCAATCCTTGCCTTAACCTGTCATGTCATGACTGCGCGATTACAAGTTGATTGTATCTGACTAGTTTTCGCGTAAGAATCAGCTGTAGTGCGTAAAATAAATTGTTTTTTTTACATATCTCATAATATATATTTCGGTGAGCGTTCGTTTGAACGAACGAAATGGAAGGAAACTCTCATACAGCGTCTTCTTTAAACCGACCTAGCCAAGTATTAAGCTTCTCCCTAATAGCAATGTTCTAGTACCAAGGGTTCGACTGGTCCTAAGTCGGACCAAAGGATATAGGCGAATAAGCACCCTATAGCTTTTGGTACTAGTGGGGCGTGATTGCGTATATGGGCGGTATTTCGTGCGTTGACTGCGGTAGGTTACACAATGTCATCGAAATCGATGGTCGAACACACTAACAAGCCCCCTTTCCCCCCCCCCACAAAAAGTCCTCACGCACGCCTCCTACGTTTGCTCCTTCCCCCCAAATTCGTCACCTGGATCAATGTCTTGCTTTGGCAACTTTTGCCAGCGTATGCTTAGGGCGAAAAACCCGCGTTAATATCAGACTAAATGCGTTCTAATAGGGGGAGGGGGTAGGGGGTAAGGGGCGACTATGTGCATCAAGCGCACTCTGAGCGGGCTCGGTTAAGCCGAATGTGTAGACGTAGGTTTTTACTTTCTGACTATGGAAACCAATTGACCCGAGAATTATCTATTATTTTGGCCGTTTTACCGCTGTCAAAAGCGTTAAGACCAACTTTATTCATTATTTGTTTGTATACCGATCTATTCCTCAGGATGCGCTCATCCTGGGATAATGCTTTTGCGAGTCGGATCAACAAACCGTGTTCCGCAAAGCTACTGATAATTGATATGTTACTAGCCAACTGTCAGTAACACATCTTTTTAAGTTTTTTGTCATGGGAGTATTCCGGCTCAGACAAGGCACCGCGATATAGCGGTTTCGGGCTATTGGCCCTCATCAGCCACGGGTAGCCAACTCTAGTGTAGCAGCTGAAATTGCCGCCGCACCCGAGTTTCGAACTCGCGCCTCGCCGGTCAGGGGCAGACGTCCTAACCATTGAGCCATCGAGGTCGATGTCTAGCCGGTTGTAGATCGGGAGTATATATTATTTGTTTGTGCACCGATCTATTCATCAGGATGCACCCATCCTGGAATAATGCTTTTGCGAGTCGGACCAACCAACTGCGTTCCGCAAACCTACTGATAATTGATATGTTACTCGCCCCTGACCGGTGAGGCGCGAGTTCGAAACTCGGGTGCGGCGGTAATTTCAGCTGCTACACTAGAGTTGGCTACACGTGGCTGATGAGGGCCAATAGCCCGAAATAGCTATATCACGGTGCCTTGTCTGAGCCGGAATACTCTTATGACAAAACTTTATTTATCCGGTCGCACACAAGATGGTCACAATAGCAGCACGAGAGCTGTTAACGAGCAAGCAAGCAACAGTGTCATAGGCACGAAAAATGGCACTAAGAGAGAAGCCAGCATCATCATACAGGGATTAACGGAATCAACCGCAGCCACTCCCATGGACCGGCATTCCGCAGATGTCCAGCTCTTCCATGCCCTTATGAACAAAATGCTGGGACCCAATGTACCATTAGAGTGCGAAAAGGCCTTCCGCCTTGGCAAACGGCCTGAGAGCCCAACTGGAACGGCACGTCCCAGACCTCTGAAAGTGGTCATGACAAGAAGCCAAGACGCCAAGCTCATTCTATCTAGGCGTTTTAAAATAAAAGACTCTGACCCGGGAGTTTTTTTTCAACAGGAGTTCTCAATTGCAGAACGGAACAAACGTCGTCAACTTGTTTCCGAAAAGAGGGAGCGGGCCAGCAAGGGCGAACAAAACTTGGTTATTTACAACAACCAAGTGATTCAACGTCCATTGTTCTCACCTTGGATAGGTCCGTTCCGGATAACCAAACAGTCGGCTCAGTAGAGGGAGAATTGAGCCCAATCGAAAAACATACAGAGGCAGAACGAAGGGGAAAAACATTTGGTTATTTACAACAACCAAGTGATCCAGCGTCCACTGTTCTCCCCCAGGAAAGGTCCTCCCCGGCTAACCGCACAGTCGACCCGGAAAGGGGCGGGGAGAGCCTGACTGTAACAAATTCTCGAGCAAACAGAAAGTTAACTTTCATGTACACAAATGCACAGAGTATGCTTTCAAAGCTTGACGAGCTGAAGATTCATGCCTTTGAGTTATCACCAGATATAGTTTCAATAACAGAAACTTGGCTGTCTGAACAGGTAGCCGACGGCGAGGTATCCATGCCTGGCTATCAACTGTTCAGAAAAGACAGAGAAGGTCGTCAAGGCGGTGGCGTAGCAACATACGTGAAAAATGGACTCACAGTTTTAGACAAAACAGATAAACTGGCGTGTACTTCCGAGGCCATCTGGCTGTCCATTAAAGTACCAGGTGCACCCAACCTCGATGTACTGACACTCTACCGACCACCGAGAAGAGAGCCAGTAGTGGATGCCTCCTTGCTAGAGGAGCTGGAAAAGATAACTGCACGATCGGACATCCTGATTATGGGGGACTTTAACGCGCCTCACATCGACTGGGGTGCAGCCTGCGCACATAGCTCCGATCTAACCTTCGACAGCTGCCTTCTGAGCATGACTCTGAAGTTATTTCTCACGCAACACGTCACTTTTCCGACAAGGATGCGCGATGGCCAACAGTCCAACTGTCTGGACCTCGTTCTCACGAAATCGCAGGACAGCATCGACGAAGTGTCATGTCTCCCACCACTAGGTAAAAGCGACCATGTTGTACTGCTATGGGAGTACTCGTTATTCTCAATACCGGAGAGACCCTCAACAGCCAGACGAAATATTTGGCGAGGCGATTTCGATCGAATGAAGACCGAACTCACGCGCGCCGATTGGGAAACTCTATTTTCTGGAAACATAACTGCGGACTGGGAAGCGTTCCGGACCACACTGCACAGACTCATCGACAACCACTGTCCAATTTCGCGAAAAAAGGTGAACACTAGACCGCGATGGCTTACGCAGGCCTTAAAAATAGAAGTGAACAAAAAGCGGAAGCTGTGGAAAAAAATGCTAGCAGACAGGACTCCTGCATCTGTCAGTGCCTACAAAACTCAAAGAAACCGTGTCAAGGGTCTTATTCTCAAAACAAGACGGGCTTTCGAAGCAGACTTGCTAAACCGGGCCACAGTGAACCCCAAACTGTTTTACAGTTATCTCAGGCAGAGTACCAAAAACAAGGATCCGATACCCCTGCTAAGGACCGCTGAGGGAAGAGACTTGATAGATGATGAAGCGAAGGCTGATCATCTGTCGAAATTTTTCCGATCAGTCTTCACAAAGGAAACGGCATACGATCACCCCACCGACGACACCGAAGCGGATACAGTAGTTGAGACTGTCCGATTCCCCGAGGATGCTGTTCTTAAGGAACTCTTAAGTTTAAAAGAATCTAAGTCACCAGGTCCCGACAACGTACCAGCCAAGATTTTGAAGGAGCTCGCCAATGAGTTGGCCAAACCACTCTCTATGCTCTTCCAAACCTCCTTCGAAACCGGATGTCTACCAGTAGATTGGAAATCTGCGAGGATTACACCGCTATACAAGGGGGGAAGCCGGGTCTCAGCGAATAACTACCGACCAGTCAGCCTTACTGCAATCTGCTGCACAATCATGGAAAAAATTATCAAGCAACAACTTATGCAGTTCCTGGAACAAAACCATCTGCTATCGGATGCTCAGCATGGTTTTCGTAGAGGTAGGTCCTGCGTTACAAACTTGCTCTACTGTTTAGAACGGTGGACTGAGGCAGTCGATAGTGGAAACTCGGTGCATGCTGTCTACATTGACTTCAAAAAGGCTTTCGATAGCGTGCCGCACCACCGCCTCCTTTATAAACTCAGCCACATAGGAGTAAGGGGAAGGCTCCTTACGTGGATAAAAAGCTTCCTAATCGGTCGCTCGCAAACTGTCCACATCAGCGACAAACAGTCAGCCAAGGTTGAGGTTGAGAGTGGTGTTCCCCAAGGCTCCGTTCTCGGCCCTATTTTGTTTGTTATCTACATCAACGACTGTGTCCGCGAACTGGATTGTGGCATCGCCATCTTTGCCGATGATATAAAACTTTGGAGCGAAATTCGTACTGTGGCTGACGAAGTGCACTTACAGGAAAATTTAAATAGACTTCAAAAATGGTCGGCGGACTGGCTCTTACCGTTCAATGAGAGCAAGTGCACCACCATTCGAGTTGGCAAATCCGGTTCTTCAAACGGCACGGCTTACCGACTGAATGACATACCATTGAAGGAAGTGAACGCCCAGAAAGACTTGGGAGTCTGGATCACACCCTCGCTTAAACCCTCCCTGCATTGCACAAAGGTAGCCAAGTCCGCGATGTCGATCCTATACCTCGTCAAACGAGCTTTTTCTACCTTCAATGAAGAGTGCTTCACAAAAGTCTTCGGAACCTTCGTACGACCGCACCTAGAATCCGCTATCCAAGCTTGGAGACCCTGGGCCAGGAAAGACATCAACATCCTGGAAAAGGTACAACGGCGCGCAACCAAACTTGTTATGGGGCAGGGCTCGCAGCCTTATGAAACACGGCTGTCGAATCTCAACCTCTTCCCTTTGCGCTACAGGCAGCTTCGGGGGGACCTGATACTAGCATTCCGCGTATTACGTCTTCAAGACTGCTGTCTTATATCAGGGGATTTTTTCGAATTAGCAACGACCACGAATCTGAGGGGTCATCCCCTCAAATTAAAGGTGACAGGGGCCAGGCTGGACGCTCGGAAACACTTCTTTTCAAAAAGGGTGGTCGGAGCGTGGAATGCGCTTCCTCAGGACGTTGTTATGTCGGAATCGCTAGAGGGTTTTAAGCAAAAACTGGATCGATATAGCAGTGCACGATGGACCGGAACTGACAATTTGCAATAACAATAATGCTACTTCCAATTTGTCAGTAGTAATAGTTTTTATATCCATTCACGTTTGCTATTTATAACGCCCTCCCACACATAGCCTCATGCGAAGGTCTCCGCGGTCTACCCTACTTGGCTATCTGCGTACCGTGATTACCCGCTGGCGATCTTATCAGCCAGACCTGCCGGTCTAAACAGTCGCCCTTGGCTCGACCCAAAGCGGACTGTCGACGACCTGGACGGATGCCTCTGTTTTTCCATTTCCGTTGGCGAAGTCTGCCATCAGCACGGAAAAATCAGGACGTGGCTCTCACACGGTGATGATCCTGGGAACCTTTGCAATGCCCCCCCCCAGTGGGAACTCCCTTTTTTCTCCTAAATCCCACGCATTACCCCCACAAGGGCGACAGTTTTTCTCCTAAAAATCCCTGAGGAGTTTTTTCACTGTCTGCTCCTATTTTCATCCTATGACTCAGGACAACTGGCCTCGCCAACAGTCTAAGCAACAAATTTTTTGCTACCACTGCACATATGTACAAATAGGGCACTCAAAGGAATTTTTCCTACATACCCTCAATATACTGATACTGATACTGATACATTAAGACGGGTTGATCATGAGAATATAGTGCGCTAATACTGAGAGAAAATATTGTCAACTTCTACCACCGACAAGAAACGTTTTACCGGAATTGACGTGTTCTTCCTACAAGAAGACAACCTATTAGCTTCTGTGGCTTTAGGGTTAAAGCTGCAAGAGTAAATTAACTGAAATGCGATACCTGAAAGGTGTTTCCTTTTAGGGACGTGATTCATAAGGAAGTTTTAAATTCTTTTACTACGGTCACAGGTCTCAGTAGAGCCCACAGCCTGGAGAGAAAAGCCCTCACGGCATTGGGAGGGGGCTGGCTCCTATCAACATTTGGGAGGGACGGGCAAGCGTACGAGGCATACGTGCGCTAGGGCTTTTTGTGTGGGGGGGGTCTTGTGTGTGTGCGTGGTCGACCATCGATTTCGACGACGGCTTGTAACCTCCCCCAGTCAAAGCACGGAATACCACCCACATATGCAATCACGGTGCACTAGTACCAAAGGCTCTAGGAGCCCTATTCGCCTAGATCCTTTGGTTCAACCAAGGACCAGTAGAACCTTTGGTACTAAAACATTCCTATAAGGGCTTTAGAGAATGTCATTTGCGGAACTTTCCGCAAACATCAAGGCACCATTACAAAGATGGGAACACCGTGGTATTTGGTTTCGTGCCGTTCACTCGATTCAGGCATAAGTTTGCACACGTCCTTCACAACCGTATAAATTCGTTCGGAACTCAGTACAGACCAATCAAAATATGTTCTTCAATTAAAACTTGCTTAGCAGATGTTAAAAATATTCAAACAAGAGTAAATTATCTTTAATCGTCGATATTGAGAGCAAGCATTCGAAAAGAACAATGGCCTTTATTTGCTCGCCAAAAATTCATCTAGGATGAGGCAATGCATCGATAGTTCTACATATGTCTACCAACGTGTTCGGTGATAACTACGAATTTTATTCGCCATTGTGTTTATGTTGCCCTACTGCATTTATTCTACTCCTGCTAAACTTATTGAACCGTCAATGGGACAGGGATAGAGCGAAATCTCGAAAGAAATATAGAACATGCAGACTGAGAAGGTAACATGTAAATGAAACAGAGATCAGTTCCGTGATAAAAACTAGCTCAGTGAAGGTTGCAGGCGCTCAAAGGAGGTAGTAGATAGCGAGCCTCGTTGACCTTGAAAGCCACATTTAGAATAGAGGCCAGATGTTTTAACATTTTCGGGGTCAACTGAGGCATTATGATCAGCGCGCATAAACCTCGCTGCTACGTGCGCCATCCGCGGGGGCCTAGCCACCAGTGTCTTCAGTTGGCAATGTCAGGCACCACGCTGGGCCTTCACGGGGCTTAGTCTGCGTACATGGTAGAGAAGAGAGCCGATCGATCGCCCTCGGTACGTAGGACACAACACAGATGTGCGCGTGCGTGTATCTGTGGGCACGCATTCAACGGCTGAAAGCAATGAGACGCGCTCTCTTGAGACCTTGATGAAGTGTCGTTCAACCGAACCGAATAGAGCGACTAATTTTAGTGCATGCGTGCATACTGCATGGATAGCCTTGACGTCACTAACACCACTATTGAGCATTACCAGCGAAGGCATAGGAGTTCGATAGTTCGATGTCTGATGCGATGAGAAGAAAACGCACAAAGGTGCAACATTATGCTTGCAAACACCCTAGTCAACCTTTTCAAAAACATAAAAATTCATATGATTCTCACTCTTCCTTAGTCTTGTCAGCTGACAGACGCTCTTCGACGTAGATTTACGTGCGAAAGTTTCCACACAACCTTCTCTTTATACTTACTGAAACTGATCATTAGTCCTCGTAATGAGCAGCAGTTCACCTCTGACAAAGTACGACATGTCTGTTTTTCATGCAACAGGTGTTGTGTTGATTCCAATCATTTAACACTTCCTCCAATATCCGCGTTTAAAATGTCCGGTTTCGGTCTGGCCACGCCTTGATATGCAACTAGCATGCAATCGCCAATCAGGCCGAAGAAATATTGACAAGGATTCTTTTTGAACAACACCACAGATTACTGTAGCATAATGAACTAAACTTAAGACTCACCTAAACCATAATATAAAAAACTTAAGAACAATAAAAAAATAAATCAAAACGAAACTTAAATTAACTCAATTAAATAATAACCTACAACGAAATAAGCATAGTACGTGCCAGAATTCGTGCAACATGCCGCTATATGCGAACGATTGATACTAATTTGCTAATCAGCATTAACTCAGATTGGGACACTGGTTATCATGTAGTCTACTCTGAAGTTGTTTCCGTCATGATAGGATGCGAGCTTTTTAATGAGCTTCGTTCTGACCACTAACAAAACGTTTGTACTGTAAAAAGTAACTACTTGAATAGTATGCCTATTTATCATTGATTTTGACTGCCTTGAAAAATTCAAATATATTTTATGGAAAACGTAAACCACAAAGATATTTCTTGCACCAGTTTGGTGGCAAATTACAATTTCTTTAAATTTTATACTCAAAGAAAGTGTATCTTTTGGTTTTCGAAAGTTTCCGAATTGCCGAATAATTTTTAAACTTACTTACTGCTACCTAGAGTTCAAGGTTTTTAAAGTGCACACTGTGTACATATTGTTTAAGAAAAGTATATTTTCGCCTACAGTTTCAGGAAGAATTCATATAGTTATCATAAAATGTTGCAATAGGTGTGGAACATGCTTTACACAGAATAGGCAGCATGACTTAAATTGCGTTTCTACAATGACCGATGAAAAGACACAGCAATGACAAAAGTTAAGGTACCTGACTAATTTATATGCATTTAGCTTCTACCCCGGACCGCCCCGTATTCCCCCGTCGCCACCCCCGTCCAATCCGGGGATTGTGCTAGCAGGGCATTTATAAATTGACGGATACGATGTACTATGAACGAACGCCTCACAATCGTCAAAAACTCATAATAAGACATTTTTAAGTGTCCGCGACATGCATTTTCGGGTCAAAATCGAATTTTCAATAAACATTTGAGTCGAAGACGATCAAACTATTGAGACGTGGTATGCCCGCCTGATGACGGTTTGTAAGCCAGAAATGGCCACTCTGGTTTTCCTTGCATTTGTTGGTTCCACAAAATCATATATAAAATGTCATAATGAGATTTCCTACGATTAATCTAAAACAAAAACCTAATCGCCGGTATCCACACTTACAGATTAAAATTTATAATTCTTATATAAAGCAAACAACTTTTTAGAAAGCGCTAAAATCCGATGATTTATTTCCTATAATTCGACATTGAAAGAGGAGGATATTCGACGCCGTCAACGTCGTTCCTGCAGCATTAACTCTCCAAGAGGAGGGTAAAACAAAGGTTCGTTATGCCAGAACTTAGGAACAATTGATAATCACTAACAAACTGGCATTAAAGAATACACGAAAACTTTTAAAATATAAGGAATAATTTTAAGTGAATGCAAAACATCAGAAGAATATTAAAAGACGTATGGCGTTCTTAAGTACTACAAAATTTTTTCGATAACGTAAAAAGGTCGCTGTAACTGAGTCAACCTGCATTTTTGATTTAGAACACATATATAACCTTCAAAAATAGGTGTATCTAAAGGGCAGTCTCTGCAAAGCAGCTTCTAGTTCGATTATAAATTCCAGTACGGTTTAATTTGAATTTATTCAGCTAACCTGGTTAAAACTGCAGTTTAAGTAACAAAAGGGGTTCTTGTTTGAGTCTTTTGATAGGGTCGTCATTGGAAAAAAAATGGCTATGCATTTCTGCCTTTGAATTGAAGTTGGCTTGAGTTCCTCCGTTAAATACTAGCGAATAGTTCATCGTTTCAAGTTTTCCTAATAGAGTGCGCAAATATGTTAATTATGGTCCATCTGGTTAGCAGAACATTTAAATCAATGTTTTTGCCTATGTTTTCCTGAATAAAACTGATGTAAATATCGCAAAAGTATTTGCCGCTGAGGAAGTGTCTTCGATAACTTCACTACTGTGACTGTTCTGCGAATCCTGCAAACAAATTTCAGGACGAAATTTAACTTGATAATTTAGCGTTTGTCTGGACAGATTATTTTTATCACCTGAGTGGATTTAATAATAAGAAGGGTTTGGTTTGGAAAACTGCCCTCTTATTTCAAGTTATTGGGGCAAATGGGCTCTCATTTTTGCCAAATCATGAGTATGTTTACATAAAGGTAATTACGTGTGCTATAAGAAAAGACAGGACGAAACTTTCTTCTAATATACATTGTGCTGAGGAAAAATTCCATAATTAGTATAAAAAGGTGGAATAATAATCCATTACAGTACTGGAAAAGTTTCTTTATGTATAAAGCAATTGGTTGCTTTAAGTTTTATACTCAACAATCTATAGTTTAAATATATTCAAATTTATTGTTCCAATTTATAGCTATTTTTGACGTCTCCTAAAGCTGAAAATTATCGAGAAAATTTATTTTTCTGAACAAACCCTTAGTACTTCTCATAGTTCTTTTAAGTACTTAATATGCCTAATGCTGCTCATTATTATTTATAAGTTTTCGTGAATGCATTCCCGTTGGTATGGGAGAAATAATGAAAAATTAACAAATTTAGGAAATTTGTTTGCAGCACTCGCAGAACTGTATTTGTAGATTGTTCACCAATGAAACCTCATCGCCGAGAAAAATGAAACGTCCATAACAAGAGCCAGCAACGAACGCGCCTTCAGTAAATAAAATCAAGTTCTCTGACAAACTGCCTCTGTACAAAGCGTTTTAATTAGGCGTTCCGCTGCCGGCTTTAAAATTTTTCTAAGTTCAAGTGAACGCAACAGTGACTATTTTTGAAAGTCCTGCTGCTAATTTAAGAGTGCACATTTACTTTTATGTTGGAGCGGGGAAGTAGGAAAAAGGGGGGAAGGGGATAATTTGGATGAGAAAGAGCTACGGAAGAAAGAGCCAGATGAGGATCAGGAGGCAAATTACAATGAGCGGATGAGGAGAAGAATGACAAGAATGACAGCAGGGTCGCTTTTAAAGAGGACAAAGAGGAATGCAAAGAATAAGAAGACGACGAAGCACGGTTAAGCTAGATTGCTGAGAGGCACAGAGAACACGAGTAACGGGAGAAGTAGGAGGCTTAGGACATGGGGACAGATCAGGGAAATATGAGTGTGAGTGGGAGGGGTTTGATTTGGATTAGAAGGAGGCGGATTGAAAGAGACATAGGATAAAGGGGGAAGGAAACATTTGAATGAAAGAGCAAGAACGAGCAAGAGGAGGATCGAGGACAAAGAGGAAAACCGAGGGCGAGTTTGCGCGGATAAAGTATTTTGAGGGGAGTGGGTGTAAATGTCTCTGGTTGAAGAAAACATGAAATCGGACAAATAACTTGAAGAAGTCACCACTCGCAAGGTTAGAAGTTAATGTGAGGAGGAATATCCATAAAGTTTAGCTTTTGGTAGGGAAAGTTAGTCAAATGAAAATTTAGCTATCCTTCAAAACCTTTCCGGAACCCGCATTACGCGGAAAAGCAACATTCTGTAGGCTAATATTGTACTTTACCTTAAGTGTACTACTGCTGGCTTGTAAGTACCGAAGGTTTGTCCGAGTAATTTATCTTTCATATTATTTTACCGACAACACAGACCAACAGCACGAAGCTTTTCGGCCTATGTGGGCCTCATCAGGTGATAGCAGGTCAACTCTAGCGTAGCAGTGGAAATTTCTGCCACGCTCGAGTTTCGAACTCGCGTCTCTCCGGCCAGAGGCCTACGCTCTAACCAGTGAGCGACGGATCCGCCGTGTTTTCGGTTTTTGATCGGGACTATATATGTTATAGTGTAATTCGACTCCGATCTGTTTCAGGATGTACCCATCCTCTATTATTGTCATGAGTAGCGAGCTAATTGGAACCCAATTGTATATGTTACTCGCCAACTATTAGTAACAATGTTATGATTATCTTTCTATGCACATTCTCATTGCGTTCGCATTTTACGTTTTCTTGCCCTGCTTAATGCCAAATATGAAACCAACTCTTATCCGGCCATAGGTTGACCCGGCATGCAGTTATTAAGCCTCCAAAAGTCACAAATACTCACGTGGCTGACGGGACATGAGTATAATTTTGCAAACAGGCCCGAAATTGATGGAAGCCTAGGCGTCCACTCAGAAATATCGATTAACCACCGGCATACAAAGCCCTGCGCAGTCACCTCTGGGCTGGCTTTAATGTTGTTTGATTGGTCCCTGCAGGTTTTCAAGGTGGCCTGTTTTTTGTTACCAATTTCATCCCTGACAATGAATTCGATAACTGAGACGAATAAAACTATAATCTCGGTGAAAGATCTGCCATCATCATCATCATCATCATCATCATCATCATCATCATCATCATCTTCTGTTTTATTTCTACGAGATCAAACTGCCACCTTGAGCGCAAAACAAACAACTAATTGTGGCTGCATCCGCTATCGTACCCAATTGGTCTGGGGGAGGTGGTTTTCCGAAGATCCTCAAACCCAGGCTTACCTTCCAATTTATTTATTTCCGAGCAGTACAATACTCTTATATCAGTCTACACAGTGTCACCCTTGAACTCAACATCTTTTACAGTCAGAAGTGTGTATTGATTTGGCGAACAGAGACAGCTGGACAGTAGTCTACTGTTTTCATCCGTTGCGTATTAGGTAATTAAATGAAATGTATACGCGCCGAACTCCTACATCAAATGCACCGAACAAAAATGCGAGGGGTGATTGTCTTGGGAAAACAGTATGTATTTAAAACATCTCGTTTGGGTAGAATAGAAGTCTGTATATCCCACTTCAAAAAGAGAGAGCAAGAATGGCCAGCTACTTCTTATTAATATGAATCCATCAGGAGACAAGAAAGCAGCCAATAGCGGAGCGCTGTCCAGAGCATGCGGCCATCAGACACTTAGTTTCCACTGAGATCTAAAGACTTTTTGGGAAAGGATTTTTGTGTGTTTAACTTTTCGGCTAATTGCTTCGTATACAAATCTTTAGAGCCTGAACAATTCGGCTCATGACTCTCGTTATATACCACACTCTAACGCCAATCCTCTCTGTTCAAGACACAACCAGACACTGACTTTCCAATCTGTTATTACAGAAACCAAGGTTTCTCACGACGAGCTCACAAATGACCAGTCACTCGGCAGAACAATTTCTCGACAAAATAAAGAGGGTCACGATCGATTCAGATGAAGGATTGATGCATTTCGCTTGTACCTCACCCTTCACGTCCATACCGCCTGTCTTTGATGTTGACAACATCCACGACATTTTACATCAGCATTACGATGAGTAAGAAGATCAGCACACAGCCCCGGATGTCGTAAGTCTCACGGAGCATTGCTTTAAGAGCTTGTCAACCTTTGAATATCTAAGCAACGTCGTACACACATAAACTAGTCAGATGCCAAAGAAATAAAGTGGCCGCAACCGATAGCGAAACGATGTCGAGAAGGTGCGGACACCATGCACCTGTTTTCCCATGAGCATTCCCATGGGCATTACATAAGCTTATAAGCCAACCTGAAAGCAAATCCGAGCGAAAAGACGTAGTTTAGGAGTCTTTTTTATATCAGCTTATTCGGTAAGAGTAATAGACAAGGTCCTTGAAAACCTGTTTGTCTACATACCAGTGCGTTACATGTTTGTATTCGTGCCCTCTTAGGAATAATCAAGACTAAGTGAATATTTGCAAAATGGGAGCAGTACTGTTTTTACACGTGACGCCCCTATGGAATTTGTGTGGAACTGGTGCGGGTTTAAGTGGTCGTGGAAAATTGGGGGACAGCTAAGAGTACCTCAGCGTATTTATAAAGGATGTGGAGACGTCGCCTCCACGATTGATTCCGAGAGATAATTCCACTTTTCTACCATCCGTTGATTGGACAATTTCGTGCGCATGCTCACTGTGTGCCAGGTAGTTATTAAATCTGTGTATTTTATGAAAATAGGATAACGCCTTTGACATCCTATTTTAAACCTAGACATCCTTAGGATCAGAAGAAATTACAAAAGTTACAGGCAGGTGAATAGGGATAGAGGGGCACTGTGGTTTTTGTAAGTTGAGTTGCCATTTATTCCAAATTGTGTTGTGGCATTTAACGGTGTTTGAATGCCTCCATATATTAGAACGTAACAATCGCCTCAGATACGCTTGTCTACGGTTCCACCTCCAAGGTTGATAAATAAGGCTTTCCTACATCCGCTCTTTCTTGATGCTGACGCAGTTTGGATGGAAAACACTTGAAACATGCTATAGTGACGAGTTCGAACAAGGCATTGCAAAGGAGGGTGCAGTCCGTTTTTTCTTTTTGAGCTCTTTTAACTTCGGATTGAGCCATGGAGGCGGAGCACATGGGCCATGGACTTCAAGTAGGCAGTCTATAGCATCCTTAGTAATTCTCCTAGATTTCATCGCCAACGGTCGTATTGAGTAATCAGGTCTCCGCGAAAGCAACACACCTCACTGCCTGGAAATCCCCTTTCCAACGTTTTCGGTGCCTCTTTATTTGCGGTTGGGGAGACACTTAGTTAAAAACATTGTAGTCGCTTCTCTTGTGGATCCCTCATCTTGACTAAAAACGAGATCTGAACAGTCCGCTTCTGACGTGCATCAAACGTTTCCTTCTTATTTTAAGGTATATTTCGCCTTTCGTTCTTTCGGATTACTCATTAGTTGAGTCATTTTTTCGATTCTTCCGTTTCGAGGTCAATGTAAAACATTCCACCAACTATGCATAGCCCGCAAGGAAGAAATTTTTTATAAATCTATTTTTTCTGCGATTAAACTGAAGGCCTACTGTAGTAAGAGGGCATGTCTCAACTGAGGAAGTTCGCGATCTTATTTCTTACAACTTCCTGAAAACGCGCTGTAGCCTAGGAAGAATGCTCTGCACGAGACCTCTTAAACCAACCGAAATCCTTGCATGGTGAATACTGACAGGATTGAAAAAAGTTGTGCTAGTGTAGTATAAATTTATAAGTCATGGCGTACAGATTAGAAAACAAAAATGGACAAAAAGTATGGAAAACGGTAAACGACGTCACTAAAAAGAGCATACTGAAGAAAATATATGAATGCAATGGTAGCAATCTGCAGGTTAAAGCATCAACCAAACATGCTTACTGAAATCGAAACGAAGACACTCAGTTCAAAGCAATAAATAAAACCTACCCTTACTGTACGCATAAAATTTGAAAAAGGCTTAATTGGCTACCAAACTAGTACAAGAAAGAATATTTATATGCATTTTTCTGTCAAATATATTTCAATTTACATGGGCAGGGAAAATGAATGAGGAAGACGCGTACTACTTAAGCAGTCATTTTGTACATTAA
>JAYGXS010000006.1:35243740-35268842 GCA_036362985.1 Ligula intestinalis
TTTGCTTGCATAAGCGCAACTTGGACCCCCTCCCACGTCGTTCGTTAGCGAAGCTGGAGGGATATCAGCCTGCTCGTTCAATAGACCACAGAAGAGCCCCGGCCCCGCAGGCTTTTTGCTATCTATTGATACTCCTGCATGTTCAATGCCATTATCTGTTTCTGAAGCATCTGTTTATGACACTTCGCGAATTCATTTTTGCTCTTCAGTTTTTTCCGTGTCTTGCTCTTTCGGTATAGAGGCCTCAGAACTAATTGAATAACTGCAACTTTGAGTGCTCATAACGCCGATCGTTTGTAGACTGTGTTGCATGTCAGCCGGCTTCTACGTAAAACTGGGTTCGAGCCCCGGCTCTGCCGGACTATCGCTGATATTAGACACTTGCGCCTGTGCAATGCTCGCATCTGTTGCTGAAGCCTTTTTACGTTTGTTCGGTTTGGTCTTGTTTTCCTCTTTTGGCGGGTAGATTTTTGAACTGATTAATAGCTCCATACTGTTCATATGAGTTTTCATGCTTTTCATCTCAGTTCCCATATGCAGAACTTTGTGATGGAGAATTTAAAATGCAGAATAATCTTAATCTGTGTATCTAACACGCTTCAGCGGTGCTCATCTTCTTTTTCGCTTAGTGAGCAGTGAAGGAACACAAAACTGCCCATCGTTAACGTGTAGTTGGCTATTTTTTTCGCTTAACTAACTAAAACTTTAATCGCTCACATCAATGAAGCATGGCGTAATGGTCGCCGCGGCTCATTGGGCCTGGCTACTGAGTTCGAGTGTCGAGTTTTCATCACTTTTGCTTACGCTCGACACTTCGCCTAGTTGGATACCCATATCTAGCTTCGCTTTATGGAATGTTTTAAAAAGTTTTCATGCAGGAAAATGTCAAGTGGCAGAGATATTTAAGCAAATTTAAGAAACGACTCAGCCACGATAGTTTTCATAGGGTGGGTAGAACTGCTGGAGTAAACGAGGTGGATAGTGAAGTTCAATATTCCTGTGAGGACTCTAGTATAGCCGCCTGGAGATGACGGTCCTGTTTGTACAAATTGATGTGCTTGGTTTTGAGTGCCGTAGCAGCGACCAGTCGATGAAATTACCGAAAATTATGAAAATTCTCGGAGATCGATGATTTGCAACCGAAATTGAACGTTGCCATTATTTTATTTTCTGAATTTTCCCTGCGGCCGCTAAAAATGCAAGTTCATCATTATTTTCTCCTGCAATCTAAAATCCGTACGGAAAACATGTAATGACACAACCATCCCATTTTGTATCATGGAAAAGCCAATGCTATTTTTTGCCGATTTGAGTGGTAAAGAGTCATATTTAAGCTGACATTACAGCGTCAGTCTATGGCAAATGATTGAAATAAATACAGTGCGTATGTAATGTACAGTGCCTATCCTGCGTTTGCTAATCAAGAACTAGGACTCTCCGCTTAATGCGCCCGCCGCTTATTAAGCCCAATTTGGTCTGTGCCCGAGGTGGGCTTAATAGCCGGCGACTACTGTCAAAAGATTTATTGGTAAGGCACCTCCTGGGCACCGTCAAAGCTAACCGCACGTCCAAAAAGGCCAGTGAGGAAAACATGCTCCGCGAAGGCGAGAAATAGATTGATACTGGGCAGATTCAAGGCCCTTCGGTGCTTTTCGGATCATCGATAATTTAAATCTGGCTTCGAGGTATACGAAGAGAAAATATAAAAAAAACTATAGATAATGAAAAACAGAACTTATGCATCTTGCGTGTTAGTTTTCGAACTAAAAATTGTCGTGGGAACCTCAATTAACGAGTTTTATTCATCTGGCCCCGAGCTCGTCATGCGATAGGCAACCAATTAAGCTGCAAAAGTTCACTGATTTGCTGCAGGTGACCGAGGACCCACACCCTAAGAGCAAGACTTAACGGCAAACACAAGCAAAACCACGTACCTACGACGTGTTAACTGAGGAGAATTTTTTAAATTGAAACCATTTTTCTGCTTTTGGTTCGCCCGTCATCTGAAATGCTTGTAGAAGTGCTGCTCGTCACCAGAGATCCCTTGTAACTGCGAGTGTTCCCGTTTACCACCATATATATTTGCAGCTTTCTAAAGCAGCAACCATGAGGAATGCTGGATATTGTGACTTTTATCGAACTCATAAGCACCTTAAGGTTGGAAACGAAGAGTGAGAAGTGTAGAGGTCACGAGGTCATCAGCGAAGTGCTGAAGGTGCTGCCGCGATATGCCATTGCTGACAGAAGAGTAAGGACAGAAGAACCTGGTAACTTTATTTGGTTTTAAATATCACTAGCGTAGTCAATTTATCTTCACATGAAAGAAAACGCGAATGGAAAGCATATTTGAAGGCCAACATGAGAAGGGTACTGCGTGAAATTATAATGGAGGGTTTACGATTGGCATAAGGTCAAATATATCCTCAATTCTGCACTTAATAATATTAAGAAATCTAATGTCAGCTATCTGGTTTTGTCTTTATTGCTGAAATGTATTAATATTAGCCCTCGCATATCACTATACATGAACTAGAGATAACCAGAGCCGCTATAGCATATTAACACCCTTCAAGTCATGAGCTTGCATACTTAAATTAAGTGTATTCCAAGCCAATTTGTTCATTTCCCCTTATCGACCGCGCTGGAGAAATCCTCCGAGTATCCTAAATTATAGTACGACTTACGCGGACCTTTCAAAAAAGTCTATTAAAGCCCCCAATCTCGCAATAGAAATGCCAATCGCACGCGAGATAGTTAAGTCAACTGTAGACTATAGGAAATATAAGTAAGTACTTTTTGGACGTTAACTATTATAAAGGTATGTTGAACTCGCAAACGGATTGCGATGTATGCTAATTTCAAGTCTCAAACCTGGGGAAACAGTGGAGGACCAAGCGTGCGAATCAGTGGAAGAGTCAGATTGCGAGAAGACCGGAGACGAAAGTGAGGGCGCGGAAGATGAGGAAGATATGGAAGTGGAAGAAAAATGCAAGTCTGAAAAATTAAGAAGGGTATGTTGATTATTTGTTTGCTTTATTTGCATGCACATTCATGTGATATATGAATAATGAGATATGATATAAGGCTCTTTAAAGAGCACGTGCATGCACAAACGCATCCATGACAAATTAAAGATTTTAAAATTTAAAGATTCTTAATTTCGCTTTGTTCAGATGAGAAAGTGCGGTCGTGAATCTATTTTTGTTGACCTTGACCGCGGTTGGTTCAAATTTGAGGCAGTGGAAGATTTCTATAAATCGATCTATTCAAGCGAAGAAACTGTTTTAAGTCTTCTTATTAATCATACATATCATCTCTGTTAGCATCATTTTATTTGGAGCCATGAAAAATTCCAAGTGTCCCACGTGCAACAGTAACGTTAATGGCAGGAGTAAGGCCGTGCGCTGCGCTTTATGTAACAGATGGGTGCACATAAAATGCGCAAAAATAGCCCCTGAAGTCTACGAAGTCTTGAAAACTACGACTCAGAAGGGCTCGTGCCCTTTCGTAATGCGTGCGAAATAGTATCCTTGGCGAAGACGCTGCGGGCACCCTCACCGATACAATAGACGAAAACAAAACCCTCGAAGAAGATGCGATAACTTCAGATGCGGCGATGCCAGATACAATAGCGGTACCGGAGAAGCCGCCAATAGAAAATCTTGAAAACGGAGACCCATCTTTCGTGCTTTCTACTACAGAAATAGATGAAAATTCAGAGTGGACCACGCCGAAACCCACAAAAATGAAGGCCGATCTACACGAAGTGCCGAAAGCTTCTACGTCGAAGGTTTCTGCATCGGCGTCTAAGGCGTCAAAAGAAACGAACAACCCAACTGATAGAAATAAATCGCTTCTCTTTTTCAATGTGCCCGAATCCGACGGAGTAGATGCAGAAACATGTGTGCAACACGTCTCTAAAGAAATAACAAAAATCACCCTTAAAATGGTGGACCCAAGTAATGGACAGGTATCAATTTTAAGCCTTTATAGACTAGGTGCAAAATCGGCAGATGGTGAATGACCTAGATCACTGAAGGCGGTTTTTAAGTCCGACCACATCCCTCAAACACTGCTGACCCGTGGTTGGAGACTTGAAGGCTTAAATATCTCGATGCGGGCAGATCTGTCCCCTGAGGACAGGAAAAAACAACGTAGAGCTGTCGATGAACTCAAAGAAAGTCGTGGCGCTGGGGAGAAAGACCTACGCATAATCAATTTTCGGGATGTCCAGAAGAGGAGACCCCTCTTCAAATCATTGCTTATAATGGCTCAGGAAGCTCTGATAGAGTTATAGGCACACTACTGATAAATGCGCAAAGCCTGCTCAACAAACTGGCCGAATTACATGTAATTATCGCACAAAAGCGCCCAGCGATTATTGGGGTGACAGAGACCTGGCTATTTGCATCCGTAACGGATGGTGAGATCAATGTGTCCGGTTATCGAGTGTTCCGTTGCTACCGTAACGATAGGATACAGGGAGGTGTCTTGTTATATGCGACCGATGCACTCATTGTAACACTGTTAGAACGCACACGCACGGAAGACAACCAGGTTGAACAACTCTGGGTGTCGTTCAAGGCTGCTACTGGTGCAAACACAACCATAGGTGTTATATACCGAAGTCCTCAAGCCGACGGTATAAACTGGTTGACTACAGTCAAAAAGTATGCCAAAAGGTCGCGGGTCTGTATTGTCGGTGATTTTAATTGCCCACATATCAACTGGGCTCATCTGAACATCGAAGGTCTTGTCTCTGAAACGGAGAACGCGTTGTTGGAAATGACAAAAGAAACCCATCTTGTACAACATGTTGCCCAGCCTACGCGGATAGCCGACTCGGGTATGGCTTCCTGTCTGGACTTGATATTCGCAAATGGGCACACAAAAGTATCTGATGCTCGGATCTCCGCACCCCTAGGCACCAGTGATCATGCTGCTGTCTTCGCAGCACTCCACATAACAGGATCGCCGTCAACGCGTAGATGCTACAAACCGGCATACTGGAAGACTGACTACGATGAAATGAGACAGAGCGCTAGGAACCTATCCTGGGAACCGAGTCGCTCGACCGATGTAGAAGAACGCTGGAGAGTGATTCGTGAGAATATTGAGCAACGCTGTACTGATTTTGTCCCCCTTACGCTCTATGGATGGGCAGCATGTCGTCGCCATAGATGGATGGTGAGACAAAACGCAAGTTCAAGGCCAGAAAACGTGCCTACAAAGCCTTCATGATCCTAGAAACTACCGAAGCAAAAAAAAATATAAAGCACTCAGAGATAAATGCAAACGTATCATGAGGGCAAGAAAAGTAGCGTACGAAGAGGATCTGCTGAAAAACGTTGACACTCAACCGAATCGATTCTACTCGTTTCTGAAGAGAAAGCATCGTGAAAGCCCGGGCATCCAGGGTCTCCACAATACAGATGGTGTGCTCGAGACAGATGAGTTATGTATGGTTGAACTTCTAGCTCAACAATACTCTGCTGTTTAATTGCCACCAGCGCCCGACAGGGAGGATTTCGAGATCCATGACCAAACTGAAAATGGCATGCTTATCACCATTGAAGATGTGGAGAATGCACTAAGTAGGTTGATACCTACTAAGGCTGCTGGACCCGACAATCTCAATCCGGGGGTAATTAGCGAGCTAGCTTCTATAATCGCACCAAGCATCAAAGCACTGTTTCTCTGTACGCTTGAAACTGCAACGGTACAAGATGACTGGAAACAGAGCACAATAACTCCGAGGCACAAGGGTGGCGACCGTTTTCTTCCCCAGAATTATCGACCAGTCAGCCTGACCTCGGTGTTTGTGAAAGTACTCAAAAACTTCATCGGTCGCGAAATCGATGCTCACATTGGGCCAGCCACAATCCAACCAACAAAACAACATGGCTTTGTTAAGCGCAAATCGTGAACCACAAACCTCATGGTGGCACGTAAAGGCTGGTGCGAAGCCAAAGAAAAACGACTGCCGGTTCATGCAGCCTTAATCGATCGTAGCAAGGCGTTTGATAAAGTCGATCACGTGCTTCTCCTAAACAAACTGCGTAACACGCCGGAACCTAGAACTGTCATTAAATGGATCAAAGGGTATCTATTCGGTGGACAATGCCGGGTCAGAGTTGGCGAAGGGTGTTCCTCGGCGTTTGAGGCTCGTAGTGGAGTAGCACAAGGGTCGGTGCTGGGTCCCAGACGGTTTTCAATATGCGTCGCGGATATCCAATCAAGACTTGCATCCCCATGCCTTCTGTTCGCGGACGATCTCAAGGTATGGCGTGCCATACGCAACGCCGAAGACACAATGACGTTCCAAAATGATCTCGATGTGATCCACGAGTGGTCATTAGAGATCAAGATACCGGTAAACGTGACCAAATCGAACTTGTTTATAATTGGGAGAGACCGGGACCACCCGCCCTATACAATGGGAAACATGACACTGGCCGCTGTTAGGAGTACTCGAGACTTGGGCGTTATCATCCAGGACGACCTCAAGACCCGAGAACAATCATCTTTGGCGAGATGCAAGGGTCTAGCGCTACTTTGGATGTTCAAAAGAGCATTCACGTCCTGGTCCATGCAGATATTCCGTAAGCTCATGGTCACGTTTATTCGACCGATCATGGAGTATGGATCATCCGCTTGGTTTCCGTGTACGAACAGCGAACTGACTGACATCGAACATGTTCAAAGACTGGGGTCAAGAATGGTGCCCGAAGTGAGAAGGCTGACCTATCCAGAGCGCTGTAAAGCACTGGACCTGTTTACCCTCGAATTTCGACGCTCTAGAGGCGACCAAATCATGATGTACAAACTGATCGTCTGCGGCGACATACTGGAGGTCGCAGAGTACTTCAAACAAGCCGTTGACATGCCCACGCGAGGACACTGCTTCATACTTGTAGTACAACGGACAGATGGCCTCCCGCACGTCTATCGACTCTCAAGGTGCGCTGTGAATGCATGGAACAATCTCCCCCCCGACGTTGTTGCTGCCGGCACAATTGTCGCATTCAAGAAGAAATACGATGCCCTATTTAAAACATAATCTGTACCGTTCACGAGAGTGCCCTTGCTTTGGTGGGGAGATTGGTCTAACCTGAAAACTCCCACATGTCCGGTGACTGCAAAGAAGGGTTGCCCACGGATCCGTTCCCTACCCTCTACTGATGAAACATGAAACATATGAGTCAGCTATGTAGCTCTCGATACTTTTTATTTCTCACGCCAATATTTGAACACGATTATCTACTTCCTGTCGCATGCATAATTTGTTAAAACAAGTTCTCACTATTTCCCTTACTTTACTTGTTGCATGTTTTCGTGCACTTAAAATTGACATTTTCTCCATCAAGGGGAACAGTGGCGGCTATAACGTTAATGACAAAGCTTTATTTATGCGCGTTAATCCCAGTTTCTCTTTCCTTAGATATAATACTCGATCTCTATACCAGATCCAGACAAATAGTCGTAGTCTTTGGCACTATGACAAAACACGCCCAATCCTTCTCTCATCACAGATCTCCCAGTTTCTCTTTCCTTAGATATAATACTCGATCTCTATAACAGATCCAGACAAATAGTGTGTGTGTGTCGTAGCCCATAGTTGGATCAGGAATCCCCGCCGGAATCCAAACTGGGAGTAGTTGGGAGACGGAGAAAAGCCGCGACCTCGACCGGCTTGAGCCACAGGTCCGCGGGAGTGAGGTGGGTGCCTGGCCGAGAACTGCAGGCGAACAGATGACGGCAGTCATGCGGCGAGACGCTGCAGTCGAGACAGCAGTCGGGTATGGATGGGTCGAGCTGGTGCTGGTACTGGCGAAGGAGCATGCAGTAGCCACTGCGTAGCTGCGCCAGGGTACAGCGAGTGACCCTCGGGAGATGTCGTTCCGAGGCCGCAATCAGAGGTGGATAGCCACCCAAAAGGACCGGGGGACGGTAACCTCGTTTCTTCTCGACAACGAATCTCTGGTGGAGACGCTGGAAGCCTGTCTTGGTGGCAGAGCTATCAACAGGTAGATCCGCGAGAGACGAGGCAACAGCTTCCTTGTGGAGTGCTCGAATAGACGGCCGTACGTTGCGGCAGGGCTCGGGAGCGGTGCAACGGTGATGATTGGGATGGCCGGGTTGCGAACAACTCCACCAGAACTGCTGGCTAAGGAGAGTGTTGTGATGGGCAACCTGTAGAACAGAAGCCTCCGCATGAAGATGATCTATAGGCGACATTTTATAGCAACCCGTGATCGTGCGGAGGGCAGCGTTTTGGGCTGAATGGAGGCGGCGGAGGCTGGAAGAGCTCATCGTAGGAGACCAGATTGATGCCGCATAAATGAGGTGCGGCTTGGCCAGCGCCTTGAAAGCAGTCGACAGAGTCTCTTTCGCGCAGCCCCAGGATGTGCCTGCTAGAGCCTTGAGGACCTTGGTGCAGCGGCTTACTTTGCTTGCGGTCTCCCTGGCATGGTCTGCGAACGTGAAGAGCGGATCAAAACGCACACCAAGGAGTTTGGGCTTGCGGACGAGTGGTAAGGACGCCCCATTGACGGTGATGACCGGGTGACGATTGAACTCCTTCGGGTCAAGCGTAAAAACAGTTACGGACGACTTGGCTGCCGAGATCTTCATTCCGCGCTGAGTGAGGAAGTTTTCGACAACAGACAAATAGTCGTAGTCTTTGGCACTATGACAAAATCGCCCAATCCTTCTCTCATCACAGATATCCACTTTTTCAGCAAATCCACGACCATCTGACCTCACTCACGGTTTGCAGTTGCCTCATGGGTTTTATATTTGCTTCTGGTACACCTTTATGGAGGAGGTAAGGATAACAATAGTCTAGATCTGATCACATCGCAATGGTCACCGTCTGCAGTTGTGGACAGGCAACATGCTTAGTCATTACTATGTATTCAGTGGATCCCCTTGCCCATGCGATAACCACCGAATGCCCACGCGAACTTTCCCGCACGTTTATAATAAACAATAATCTCTCGAATACTCTATGCCAGTTTGGACTTTAACTTATCCCTCCTTTTTAAATCTTGCAATTGGTATTTATACATTTTCATACATTTGATCGTCGTGAATTTGCCTTTTTTCTTTATTGGTGTTATTTGATAGTTAATTCTTCCTTTCTTCCAGTCTGCCGCCGCTCTATGCATAAACGTTGGTAGTTTTGCTGACCCGAGGGAGGCCCAGGGACTCGCCCACTTTTTGGAGCACAGTAAGTGCAAGGGTTTAGAGTTTATGCAGATTTGTTACCCATCTGCCGTTCTGTGGCTCACATGGCTGCCAGTCAATTTTGTGAGAACTTTCACAACTCTTTTACCTGTATTCAATTTTCCGAATGTTCATATCTCTCTCTCTCTCTCTCGCGCCTATTGATTTTTAGGGCTACAATTGTTTTGTCTTCTTTTTAGTTTTATGTAGGGTAGGTTTCTGTCTATGGAGTTTGTTCTGTACTCGGGTGGTTTCCCTAGCACCTCTGAGTATCTTTGAAAAACTCATTATAACAGCCCTTAGTTCTAATTATAGAAACATTAGCCGGACAGATATGCGATTGCTTTGATAATTAGGCAGGATCTGTTTGCTCTAAGGATATAATCATCAACCTTCAATGTACTCGATGTAACGACGGGTCATGTTTATATCTGCTGTAGTTGTTTTTTGTTTCCAAGAAACTCCATTTCCTGCCACTAACCAGAACCTTAATCTGTCTTACATCATGATTACTACCACCAAGTGAGTCTAAAAGAGAGTTATGTTAGCCTACCCTACTAATAACTACGACATACAAGGTGTCAACCGCCTCTGGTAAACGTGCTACCCACCTCTGCTACGGTATCTCCATCCGAACAATGTTGATTTTTGTCTTGAGTTAAAGCCGCGTTAAACGAATCACTAGATATCATCAAAACACTGAATATTATACTTATCTGCATATCAGGGTCTGCGTGTCGACTCCCCCATTCCTTGATCGTTTTCTGTGGTTTTCGTTATTTAAGATGGCTGCAAAGCAACCGTTTGCTTCATAGTTCTCTCTCGTTTTTTACCTTTTCTGCAGTGGTCTTCATGGGGAGTGAGAAGTACCCACGGGAGAATGATTTCGACGACTACGTCAGCCAGCGTGGGGGATCGAGCAATGCTTGCACCGATGGTGAATACACAATGTTTTACTTTGATATCCAATGGCAACACTTCAAAGCGAGCCTGGACAAGTTTGCCAACTTCTTCATTGCGCCCCTGCTCAGTCAGAATGGCGTAGACCGTGAACTCGAGGCTGTGCACAGCGGTAGGCCAATCATTCATTCCTTTTTGGGGGCAATAGACTTCACTTCCTCATGTTAATATATCAAGCCACAAAATTTGTCGGCCACTTGTTGCATAAGCAGAATCATAATTTTTCGCTCCGCCTAAATTCATCTCACCTAAATAATTCCCCCTTTTAGAATTTGAGCTCGCCAAGGCTGAGGATCACTGTCGTATAGAACATCTTCTGGCCTCGATAGCCAAGGAGAACTCACCATATAGGACCTTTGGTTGCGGTGAGTGAGCAGTGGATCGTGGTGAAATCTAGCATTTTTGAAATAACTTACTCCCTTTGCGTTTTTTGAGGAGGTTAAGTGTAAGTGAGTATCCTTCGGCTGCGCATTAACATTGGTTTCATAGGGGAGCCAGTTCGTGATGTGGTGTCCCGAAAAAAATCGCTGTTGGGGAAGAAGGGACTCTTTGGTACGGTGAACCCAATTGATTTGTTCATTGCCGAACGACTGTTTTCTGTCCTGTCGAGTCTTATCGGAGCAGTTTCGGAGGTTTCCAGGCCTCTTTGATCCTTGCTGACCAGAGATCCGCCACGGGCAGGTCTCCAAGACGCACCTGCTCCTCTTTCACTGTACAACCTTTTTATTGCCCTTCGATACTTTTGGGGGTGGACTACGAAAACGGATAAATCAATCGCAACGAACGTGTTTCCTCTCGACAATTCCCTCACTGCCGCCACCATTGGTGGAAGTGCGACGAAACTCACTAATTAATCACGCGATGTATTTGTCATTAGTCACCAGGGTATTTGTCTCCACACACAGGTAACCGGAAGTCATTGAAGGAGACACCAGCGGCCGCAGGGACTGATGTCTATCGCCTACTGCGTGAATTCCAACTTCGTTACTACAGTGCTCCCCTCATGACGCTAGCAGTTGAGGCTAAGGGTGAGTACTGATCACAGTGTCAATATCTGATTACACATTTTTTGCCTACGTACCCCAACAACGACCGGGCAAGGCGATTGCGTAATTTTGCTCTGACGTTACGTGTTTTTTTGCTTTTCAAACTTTCGCCTCTACCCGTCTTCTCTGGTGCCGTAATTAAGTTTTATGGTTACGCGTTATGTTTCTGGCTCGAACAGACAGTTGTCTTCATAAAAAAACCAAACAAACACTAGAATTGATTTACTACGTAGTGATATTAGAAATAATTATCACGAAGAGTGAAAAAGAGCGGACGCAGCGTCCTCTTATAAGTACCAATGTATTCACACGTTCCATGTGCCTTTATTGACTTTCAGACACCCTGGAGAACCTAGAAAGTCTGGTGACTGAAATTTTCCAACCTATGCCAAACAGGTACGTGTCATACACCGCTCCTTGTCACACAGCGACACTTTTTTGACTGTTCGATTTGTTATAACGCATAACGCTGTTTGCGTTCTTTCAGGGGAACTAAACCCTTTGACTTGAGCGTCTTTCAAGAACCCTTTGACATGAGTTCCTTTAACAAACTCTACAAAAGTAAGCTTATCACCTCCTGCTTATTATCGTTTTTTTGTTATCACCGCCTCTTCTGTTTTTCCTCTAAAAATGGGTTTGCTCAACTTTTTTTTCCAGTTTGTCCTGTCAAAGAGACAGTTTCCCTCGGCTTCACTTGGAGTCTGCCGCCAATGCATTCGCATTACAAGTAGGTTTCACACGCTTCTTGTCAGAGCAGCCTCCTAACCTGATAATTTATCACCAGTTTGTCCTCCTTCTCCTCCTCTTTTACACAGATAACTCACTGAACTTTGTAAGGAGTTCTGCGTGTCCTGTCCCCTCTCCCCCCGTTCAACTTACCTCCTTTGTCTCTCCGCTCATTCGCAAGTGCTGGCGCACTGGCTGGCTAGTAGCCCTTGTTGGATCAGGAGCCCCGTCGGGTCGGCACCAATCCCGGCGGCGAGGAGGGCAAGTCGAAGCAGCGTGGTCGGGAGGGGCTGCTCCGTCGTCAAAAACAGAGATGTAGAGGAGGGGAGATAGATACACCGTAGGGAGGTTTGGTGTAGCAGACCTTGGCCGCCACGAGGGCGGGTGGGAACGCGGTCGAAGACGCGTCTGCTGTGGTTCCCTGCTGGCGCACGCGGTCCGATTCGTAATTGGACACCATCCCCTCGGCGCCTGCTCGCGCTATGGTCAGGAGATCGCCCTGAACGTCACTCATATAGTCGCCAGGTCAGTCGGGAAGGCGAATCTCCTAGCTCACGTGGATAGACGGGACGTATCTCTGATGCACAATGACAAGAAAACCGGACATAGTCCTCGTACGGCTTTCTTGGATAACATTTCGTGATGTATGGTTGCCAATTTTCGCACGAAGGCCTGCATACGCACTTCGGGTGGCAGATAAAGCCGGGAATAGTCACTTCCACACTATGCACCTTTACCCCTTAGGATAGTTGAGCCAGACGGTACGTCCGGCTATTCGTGGAGGGATAATGAAACACCGACTTGTCAGCAGGAGATAAGGTAACCAGGCCAGTGTTGGAGGCGATATTCTGTTTCATCGTATTTCCTTTGTAGGAGAACCTCAGTGGTCTAGATTGCCAGATCCTGGAGGATAGAAGTAGAGGGGCGTGACATAAAAAGATACTATAACGTCATTTGTTTGGGGACTTGCTCCTTTAAGTTTAATCCGAGAAGTTTGTTGATGACCAGACTGTGATGTTCCAATTAGCGGTCGGGAATTTGAGACGCCGAAACAGTCCCCCCCTGATACGGCTCCCTCTGTTGGAGGGGGAAGCGGATAGCGGTTCAGTGGGGCTGCCGACGACAGACTTAGAGGCCGTCAGTGTGGGCTGGGGGGGGGGGGGGGGGGGGGGGGGGGGGGGGGGCAGGGGTCACTACGACGGTCTATGTGCACGGCTAACTAACAGCGCATCCACACCTTTAGCACCAACTGTTAGTCCGGGCTCACCCGTTAGCATCTCACTGTCTCGCCCCCCCCCCCACAGGTAAACCTCCTAACGATTCCAACATGAGCACACTGACCCCTATGCCGCATCGGCAGAATTTGAGGGCAAGCAAACAGGCCATACAGCAGTGTCAATAGTTGAAGATGGAGCCTGTATTTGGCCTTCAATTATGGGTGGCCATCGGTGCGCGAGAAGGGGTCGATTGTGGGTGCTGAATGCACTATAAGGAATTTAACTGGAGTGTAGCGACTTTCCTAAGACAGTAACGGTGCAAACGGCTGCTGTCTGTTGTGCATAAAGATCAAAAAGCGATGCTATACTGTCGAAAGGAGACTTGTTTGAGAGATCACAGCCCTGGCGAGGCGTTTTGTAAAGGCCCCCGCCATTCAATACGAAAAAACATAGAGAAACCGGAGAAAATGTTCGCAACGTCATCATCACCACGCGCTAAGCGTAAAGCCATTCGGTTTTTAAAACAATGGGTCTGTCCGTAGGACCACAATTCCCTTGTCCAACATTGGCAACAACGACACGTAAACACTCACGTCCGATTACCCATTCGCCTTCGGCTTGCGGGGTCGCAGTTTCACGAATCAAGCCTACGCGTTCGTAGGCGATATACGCGCACTGCTTGGCTGCATTGCGCAGTGTGCAGACCGACATATACTTGGATGCGGGGGCCGTCAATGACCGTCTGGTTGTGTTTGACCACTTTTACCCCAGTGAAGGCGGCAGCGACGGCAGCTCGTGTCACTTGTTAGGCCAGTGAAAACCCCACTCCGTGTCTGAGGCCCTCCCACGCATAGCCTCATGCGAAGGTCTCCGCGGTCTACCCTACTTGGCTATCTGCGTACCGTGATTACCCGCTGGCGATCTTATCAGCCAGACCTGCCGGTCTAAACAGTCACCCTTGGTTCGACCCAAAGCGGACTCTCGACGATCTGGACGGATGCCTCTGTTTTTCCAGTTCCGTGGCGGACTCTGCAATCAGCAAGGAAGAATCAGGACGTGGCTTCCACACGGTGATGATCCTGGGAAACTTTGCAATGCCCCCCCCAGTGGGAACCCCCTTTTTTCTCCTAAATCCCACGCATTACCCCCACAAGGGCGACAGTTTTTCTCCTAAAAATCCCTGAGGAGTTTTTTCACTGTCTGCTCCTATTTTCATCCTATGACTCAGGACAACTGGCCTCGCCAACAGTCTAAGCAACAAATTTTTTGCTACCACTGCACATATGTACAAATAGGGCACTCAAAGGAATTTTTCCTACATACCCTCAATATACTGATACTGATACTGAGGCTATTTAGTCCAATTCTGAGGCGAGCATTTACTGCTTAGCGGCAACATTCCAATTAGCGAAGTTCTATCCTAGAGGGAAATTGTTCCCCCTCCCCCCCCGTAATGGGCCCTGAGTCTCTGCCTAAGTCGTCCAGTGGTTAACATTTCGTCGGTTTTTCAAGGGCATGGGGAAAAGTGTGAGAGTTTTATGACGACAGAGCCCTTCTGCCAGAAGGTGTTTTGGAGACGTCTTTCTTGATGCGTGGCTTCTTCTTCAGCCTACCATTCCCATCACCCCATTCATTTATGCCATCATATTGCTTTGCATTCTACCTCACTCCTTTTTTGCTTTAACCGCTCAGAGCCTGCCCCCTGAGGTTTCTTGGTTGCATTGTCGGACACGAGGGAAAAGGCAGTCTGTTGGCCTATCTTCGCGAACAGTAAGTTCTTCAGTTTATTTCTCTTAGCGCCTAAAATCTCACCTCGTGGGTGCATTAAACCATGCACTTTTGTTCTGCAGCCAACCCCCTTCCCAGCGCGTCTTTAGCCGACGTAAGCGGGCATACGAGAAGTGCCAAATAGCTATGATTCATCTGGCTTTTTGGATAGGTTTTAGGGGGATCTTGACGATGGTTTGTTCATAAATTCCTCGACATCGACGCAACCCTACTCAGGCAAAAAAGATAGTTAAGCGTGTTGCCGATACAAGCGAACGTGCGTGTTCCAGAAAGCAATTGAGAAGAAGAAGACTCGATCGCTGGGACAATATGTTTATTCGCCTGACGCTTCGACATCCGTCGCGGATTCATCATCAGTAGCAGAAATTGTTACTGCTACTGTTCATGTCTCTGATGATGAATCCGCGACGGATGTCGGTATAACCAAAAATGAAGAGCTATGATAAGGGGTACGACGATGTGCCAGTTTGGAAAACCGGGAAATTGATCGTGCTCGCACCTATTGATAAACGGCTTAATTTGCCCTATTTATCGCCTCTGAGTCCTTGCCTGGCTTCTTAACATCCCCTTTCACCCAGAGCCAGGATCGGCGCACGAGGCATCCTCCAATCAAATACAGTGTCTGAACGGACATCGCATGAACCATAAATCTTGCATAGCTGCAGATACTTCAGCTTCAGGACAGTTCTGGCAGATGAAGACAACTCCAATTATGTGCGCTAAGCTTCTAACGTCTTGAACTGTTCGGGTTTTAGATGTCATCTTTTCTTATTATCATATCTCTGCTATAGTGCTGTTCGATTATTTGTCGTCATTTACGTCCCACCTTTGGCTCACAAATGGGCATTGCGACAGGAGTTAACCATGTCACAGCCACATACTACTCGATGCATAACTTAAGTATTTAGTAAGTGTATTTGGCCGGGCGAGGTTACCTGGCAAAACTGTTCCACTCTGTTGTCTGCCTTATTAAAGTCCTGACAGAAATAGCTTAATATAAAATCAGCATTTAAGCCACCTACTCCGGCGCTCCCAAACGGCCGTCTTCGGAGCGCACCAAAAAGGAATGCGAGTTTTAGTAGCTGGCTTTGGTTTTTATTTCGCCTGTAGCCGTGTTTTACCGGCGCTGTGAACGCGTATCTCCCTCCCACGTTCTTCTTCTTCTTCTTCTTCTTCTTCTTCTTCTGCTTTACAGGAATTTAGCTGTCGAACTGACGGCTGGAACGTCAACCAACAGCGATACCGATCACAACCACATGAACAGCCTTTTCAAGATCTCCATTGAGCTCTCTGAGGCGGGACGCAAATCTCCAGACACTGTAAGTGCCAGACAACATTGTTTGTACATGTGACAACGGGTCGACTGTGTATGTGTCGTAGCCCACTGTTGGATCAGGAATCTCCGCAGGAATCCAAACCGGGTGCAGTTGGTAGACGGAAAAAAGCCGAGACCTCGACCGGCTTGAACCAAAGTTCCGCGGGAGTGAGGTGGGTGCCTGGCCGGAAACTGCAGGCGAACAGGTGCTGACAGTCATTCGGAGCAGGGCCGCAATCGGGACAGCAGTTGGGTGTGGACGGGTCCAGCCGATGTTGATACTGGCGGACGACCATTGAGTAGCCACTGCGCAGTTGAGCCAGAGTAAAACGAGTGACCCTCGGGAGATGTTGTTCTAAGGCCGCAATTGGAGGTGGATAGCCACCCAAAAGGACCGGGGGACGGTAAACTCTTTTCTCCTCGACAACGGCTCTCTGGTGGAGACGCTGGAATCCTGCCTTGGTGGCAGGGCTATCAACGGGTCGACTGTCATAAGTGATGACGTCCAGCGTGGGAACAATTCAGGCAGACTTGCGCAGTACATTTATCTCTCTTACCTAACCTACCCACGCCCCCGCTGTGGCAAGGCAGCGTTAGGATGTCCTGAGGGCGCAGTGGCTCTCAACTCCAAACAGTGCTTTTAAGTATGCCAGGCGCGACCTGGTCCCAACTGCGTATACGAGGTTCCTGAAGGGAGTCCTTGTAACCTGACCCTCGGGCTGGATAATGACTGACTTATCCTGTTAGTCGGCGTATACATCCGTAAACATGTTGCTATTTAGTCTACTTTGGGGGCCTGGTTGTGTAAGTATCTCGCGCAGACGGGATCATCAGGTGCGTCAGCCACGGCGCCAGAACCTGACGTTGGAATAGACTGAAATCTACGGCTCAGCGCACTTTGCTCACTACAGTAGTAGCCGGTTATTAAGCCCACCTCGGGCCCAGACCAAATTGGGCTTAATAAGCGGCAGGCGCACTAACCGGAGAGTCCTAGTTCTTTATTAGCCAACACAGGATAGCCACTATACATTACATCCGTACTGTATTATGTGTAGAGCTTGGTTCTGTACAAGAGAAGAATGCCGTTTGTCCGTATTTTACGTAATAACAAAAACAAAAAAAGATGATTTGCGACGCGTTTAAAAAAGCGGTCTAGTGTCAGTTGTTTTGGAGGAAACTTCACTCGCAAGTGCTCTTTGATGTCCTTCTCCAGGCACCAGAAATTGTCGAATTTTGTGAAATCTGATACTTGTAGACCGCGTTGCAGAGTGTAGAGTGCAGCTCTCATCTGTGCAGCAGTGGGAACTGGCTCTTCGTCGTCGTCATCGTCGTCCTACTTCTCGTCCTCCTCGTCCTCGTCCTCCTCCTCATCATCATCAACAACTTCCTCATTTGCCTCTCCTCCATTCTTCACTTCTTCCTTCTGAATGATTTCATTGACCAAGTTCTGCTCAAAATATTCCTCGCCAAAAGTATGTAATCAGTTGCGCACGCAGAGAGATGAGAATCTCACTCTATCCTGTTGGCAAACTGGGCTTTGTAGCCGGCGACTGGGCTTTATAGCCGGCGGATTTTGGTATGTTAAATTCCGTTCCAAGCTGATTTGGGCTTAATACGCGGCTGGGCCTATTAACCGTGGCCTCATTAACCGCCGACTTCTGTGTAAACAATTGGACACGCTTGAAGCTATCACGGTTCGATAGCAGGGGGTCAAGCGGCGGGATATCTCGCACAGTGCGGTCAACCCAGTGTGCCTGTGTGTCTCCATCTCAGGTGCCCGAGCAGCTAAGCGGTCGCCAGACGGTGGGGGAGAGGGTGAGGTCAACCCTCGGCGCGTTTCTCTCCTCATTATAATAAATATGAATGCGCTTGAATCTACCACGGTGCGCTAAAAGCCGTGGCTTGGTGGGTTTGCCAACTGACGGGAAAACTCGGGCCACCTACGTTGCTGCTCCTTATGTACGCTTGCGTTTATGTTTGTGTGCGCGTATGTGAGGAGGTGGAGGACTGAGAGTCAGGCTGCAGTGGCTCCTTAATGTGGCCTTTATGGCGCTCCTGCGCAGGCGGGAGCCTACCTAGCGAGTTATCTGAGTCGAATGTGCACTTGTTGAATGACTATCGCGCCAGCCAGCCAGCCACCCAAACCCTCCCTCATTCCTGGTCTTATTGACTTTGTCTTTACACCGGATGTGGGAGTGGCGAGCGAATGGGCAGATTCTCCGCGAGCCTGCTTTTACTCCTGTTTTCGTTCGCGGTAGTTCGCTGCGTTGCCTCAGTTTGCTGTAGCCTTTCTTGCATTTAACCCAGCTTGCCCCAGTGTCTGTTTCGGCTTGGTTCAGCGTTTGCTACGGTCTATTGGAGCGCGTGGCTGCTCATAGTTGAAATTCACCGGGCAACTGTCGTGCGGAGTGGCTGACTGGTGGTCTGAGGGTCAGGCCGCAATAGCTCTTTCTTCACATGGCCTCTATGAGATACTCACGCCTTGGAATCTGAGGCAGGTGGAGTGGCACGGCCAGCCAACTGCTCCTGTCTTCTTGGCTTAGTCATGGCGCTGGAGGAGGAGGAGGAGTGCTGTAGATGCAGCGCAGTATATGCAGCGCAGTATATGCAGCGCAGATGCCCTCTCGCTATAATCTACTTATAGTTCTAGTTATGTTCCCTGCGTCACATTGCTGTGAAGCGCACGCTCGTTAAAATCGACGGTCGCCCTGCTTTTAGTTTACTTCGAAGGCCCAGCAGACTGGACTGGCTGGCTGGCTAGTAGTCCTTGTGGGATCAGGAGTCCCGCCGGATGGGCCTCAATCCGGCGGCGAGGAGGAGGTGGAGTCGGAACAGCATGGTCGGGAGGGGCTGCTCCGTCATCAAAAACACAGATGGAGATGATGGTATTCAGAAGATATTTGCCATCCTCATACATTGTCGTTGTTGAAAGCAGGCATAAACGGCAGGATTTGTTGATATCAATAAATTTTGTGACAACTTCTCAGCTTTATCTTGTTGCTGCACGAGGAAGCTAACGAGGAGATGTAAAACAGTTGGGAGTTTCACAGAATTAATGGCATAACAGCAAGAACTGGGGTTATGCCATTAATTCTATGAAATTCCCAACTGTTTTATGTCTCCTCGTGCAGCGACAAGATGCAGCTGAGAAACTGTCCCGAAATTTATTGATCTCAATAAATCCTGCCGTTAATGCTTGCTTAAAATTTGTACCCCGCAACAAATGCTTCATGCCATGTGTATGCTTGTATGTAAGGCGTGGTCGCGGATTTAATTGTTGTTCTTATGCGCGTAATGGTTCCACGGAGGTCATACGGAGTAGGCCCGTACTTATTCGCGTGTCGCGGAGCTTTGCCTAGTGCCATGTTAACCAGAATAAGCAGAAAATTGCAGGCTCCGTCAAATTCACAGAATTGGGTTGTAACGTTACACTTGTAAGGATGGTGAGCGAAGACTGAAGGTAGTTGACCGCCGCTGCCTGAAGAACATCCGTCGAGTTAAGTACACTGACTTCGCCTCAAATGAGACAGTCCGCACTCGCTGTGACAGTATTGCGAGGATATTTCAGGCCACTCAAGAAAGACGACTGAGGTGATTTGAGCACGTAATTCGCCTTACAAGCTTTATTATGCCGTCCTAAATGTAGTGCCGCAGCCCAACTGGAGGCGTCGAGGAGAAGGACAACTCAAGACTTAAGTCGATGCAGTTCGCAATGCAGGAATGGTTTTTTGGACCTTCGGTGTTTGGTCTCCTGCGCTGGAGAACAGAATGGGGGCAGTATTCTACATCCGCTGTCGCAAATCGTCACGCGTGGAGATGTATCGTCCGTGACATCATTAAGACCGGCTATATCAAGCATAATCACATCAGTATCTGTAATAGTGCTGAAAATTCGATTCCCAGGTAGTAGATCAGAAGAAAGGGGGCGTTCACCGGGAGAGGTTTATTATAAGCCTGACGTTTCGGGTAGTGGTCTCGTCTACCCATCTTCAGAGAATGGATACTCTGGCTCAAAATTCTCGTCTTTATGCCGTCCTTTCTTGCGTGTGCCCGTTCGACCAATCACGTTTGAGCCACTCTGTGTGTCTCTGGCCGCGTCCTCGGCCGCCCTGTCATTCGGTTTCCTGCCTGTCACCGTGTCGTCCTTTGTGACCCCATGACTGGTGCTCGGGATAAGCATGCCGGCCGCGGCAGCGGCGGCGGCTGATCGCGTGATGATGCAGCTTGCACTGGTGTCGGCCCCTCCGTCGCCTCCTATGGTGTCTCCAGTGGTTTCCGGCCTGCCCACGCTGGCCGTAATGTTGGCTACCCGCGTGCTAACCTCAAGTGCGTCGGTGTTGGCCTCCTGAGCGTTCGGTCCATCGTCTCCCGTGACGCCCTTACTTGTTCCTGGCTCCGGTTGTTGGATGTCGCGTCCGTCCCCGGATAGGAAGGTCCTTAAAACAACATAGGGGGCCGGTAAATTTATATGGCGGTTGACTGAAATATCGGTCGACATCCAGGCCTCTTTAATCTGCCTTGATGTGTGATCATCACCTCGGCCCACAATTTCAACTGCGTCAAAGTTGAAGTCAGGCCCCATCGCCGCAGCATGGGAAGCTACCTCCGACTTTGTGTCCAGCTTCCCCACGGCCCGCTTATGCTCCTGCATCGGCGTTTGAAGTTGTCGGCCGGTTTCCTTAACATAATTGCACGTCCTGCAGCTGCACTGAAGTTGGTATACAACGCCTGACTTCTCCTGTTTAGGTGTAGGGTCTTTCGGCCGCATAACTTGTTGTCGGATGGTGCAGGTAGGCATGTGGGCATCCCCTATTCCAAGAGGAGCGAGAGATCTAGCCACAACTTCGGAAAAGCCTTTCATGTACGGGATGCTCCGCCATGACTTTGATAAGCAGGGTTCCTCAGTTCGCGGTTTGGGTGGCATTTGAGCCCGTTCAACAAACGCTCGTGGATAGCCATTCGTTCTGGATAGTTCTCGGAGGAGCTTTGTCTCGTCACGTTTTGTAGCTGGCGTGCTGCAGTGGGTTTCTACCCGTCGGTATAGCGTGCGTATACAACTGCGCTTGTGTTGTAGCGGATGATTGCTATTGTAACTCAAGATTTGGGAAGTGTTTGTATGTTTACGGTAGACCGACGTCGCTAGTTTGCCCTCCGCTTGGCGGCATACGAGAACGTCTAGGAACGGAAGTCGGCCCTCCATCTCTTCTTCCATCGTGAACTGTAGGTCGGGAAAAATTGAATTCAGTCTTTGCAGTGGTTGATTTGACTCTTGTTGATGACAACGAAAGTGTCGTCAACATAGCGTGCCCAAAACTTCGGCTCGTACTCTTCAGACAAACTTCTCTCGAGTTTTTGTAGTACGATCTCAGCAATGGACCCGGAGATCGGAGACCCCATTGGAGTGCCCTTGATTTGCTCGTACGTGGTCCCTTCGTATGTGAAGAAGGTCCTGAGGCAATGTTCCACGAGTTTTATTATATCCTCAGCTGTGGGTTGGCCATCTCTCTCATCGTACTCCTTACGTAGGAGGTCGCGGATGGTTTCGACAGCAAGTGCCTGTGATATGGAGGTGAAGAGCAAGATGACATCGAATGACACCATCCTTTCATCTGGCTCCACTCTGACCGTCTTTATTTTGTCAAGGAACTGTGCCGCCGAATTGACTGTCGTTCGTGAGCCCGCCATGAGGAACTTGAGTCTCTGGAATAACCAGTTTGCCAGCCCGTATGTAGGCGTTCCTCGGAGGGAGACGATTGGTCGTAAGGGAACGCCTGGCTTGTGATCTTTTGGGAGACCGTAGAAGCGTGCCATAGCCGCTTCGGTAGGCTTCGCCTTGTACCAGTCCTTGATGGTGATGACCTTTTCCTTCTTTAGTCGACCCAGGGTTCTATTCACCGTGGCTAGTAGCGGCTTCGGGCCGGCGGCGTCGCTGACTCTGTAAGACTCTTGATCACTGAGGAGCGTTCGGATTTTGTTTTGGTAGTCAGTTTTATCTAGCACCACCGTTGATCGACCTTTGTCGGCGGGTAGAATGACTATTTGCTCGTCTACTTTCAACTGTCTTAGGGCCTTTTGTTCCCCTCCTAGTAGTGAGTGAGTTTTTCGGTGCGTCATGACAAGGGAGGTGACCTGGTGTCGAAGTAGCTCCTTGGTTTCGTCTGCAGCGCTAGTCTGGCGTAGCACTGATTCGAAGGCGGCAACAAAGGTGATCGGGTCAGCGTCGGTCGTGTTGAACCCGGCTCCTCGTTGCAGAACTTTTGTTTCAACCTCGCTTAATTGTTTTGATGAGAGGTTGTGCACTAATGTCTCCTCTGTCTCCAGGCATTGTGCGGTCTGCAGTGCCCCAAATTTTATCGATAAATCCGCATCTCTTTTCACCCGTTTCTGTCGTCCCAAGTCCATCAAGGTGTTTTCTAATGCGGCGGCGGTCGCTTCATTGCAGCGGTGGTTGAAAAGTATCTTAAAGTTCTCACATCAGTATCTGTTATAACCGAGTGTGTTCCTGTGTCAACACCGGTTATGTCCACCAGTTACGTGTTAGGAAGAGAAGGCAGAACAGGATAGCAGATAGTACTTTACTGTCAGTTCTACTAGTACATCAGCGTTGTCTTCTGTCGTCGGTAGCCCGTCTCGGCCAACAACACGTCTTGTCACTAGCAGCGGTCTTTTGGGTCGTCGCTTACGCGCGCGCCTGTGCATCTGTTCTCAGCGTGACCTCACTGATAGCAGAAAACCGGCCCTGGGGCAGTCTCGCTAGCACGTACCTCCTTTGTCCTGGCCTAATATTCGCCCTTTGAAGGTCGCTTGTAACTGCATGAACTGGTCGCCAGTGAGGATCCTTTGTTCTGGTACTCTCAGGATTGCCCGAGACGTCCGGGACGTCTTAACAGTATCAAATACAAATTAGTATAGTAAAGACTTATGTAATCGATTTCCCGTCTTTTCGATTTCGACGCCGATGTCCCCCTCCCCCCCAACTTCCCTTCGACCAATTAAACAATTTAAAGAATTGTTGACCCTTTTATTTTTTTCTGCGCACAGGTTTCCTCTCTGGTCTTCTCCTATCTGCGCATGCTGCGTGAAGCCGCGACCTTCAGTCTGGCGAACCCCAAGGCGAATAACTTGCCCTCCGGCGGCCGTGCCCTCGCTTCTCTGGTTCCCGAATACCAGAAACTCTATGAAGCCCAGTTCCGTTTCCAGGAGCCCTTTGATCCCGTCGATACAGTGCAGTACGTCGCACATGCGATGCTCACCTCCAGCCCCGAAGAGGTTTACACCCATGACAACCTCATTATTAAGCCGGATCTGAAGGTATGTGCATCCACTGCCACCCCCCCCCCCCAGGCCAGATGTGTGTGTGAGCGAGAGGATGTTTGAAATGCGCGCTTTTTTTCGGCGATTACAGAGTAACACATACGTCAACTCGAACTGCAAACCACAATTGGGCTTATTACAGTAATAAAAAATAAAAAATGAAGAGTTAGACGTCAACCGTGGACAGCCGTAGCCAAAAAACAAACGAGATAGCCAAATATGAATCCTGTCTCTAAACAACAGAAAACACGTGCCTGCTAGTGTCTATCACACGCGTGCTGCACAAGAACGATTGAACACTGCGGTTGACCCGCAGTTTCAAGGTCAAATTCGATGCGAACAAACAAAGAAGTTCAGTTCAGGTGGGCAGGGTGGGGCAAAAAACAAAGGGGACCAACATGCAAACACAGTATTGGATTGGTATAGCCACCGCCTCTGCCGTCACAAGTATCCACTGATGCAGGTGCCTCGTCGGCCATTGATAGCCCGATTGACATCGATTCGGTGCCCGCTGTCAACCACATGAACCAATATTTCGTTAGGGATGAACTGTTGAATGCCTTACATTAGCCAGAGAGGGTATTGCTCTCACATCTGCCCGGATAGGCACTTTGTATTTTTACAAAGGAAAAAGGGAATGCATAGGTGCACAGTGAAGAAGTCGAAAAGTTGAGTCCCACACGTTCTTATACCAATCCTGCCACCTCGGGTTACTCAACGGCGAATTCCCGTAATCCTAACAGAACTGAAATGCAATAACACCTGATTCGGACATGTCTGCATGTCCTGAACCTTCTCTCCAATGACTACTATTCGATTTTTCTGCACCGCCGCAACTGAATTAAATGAGTAGGAATAGTCGAAAACGTTTTTTCACCCAGTTTTACAACTGTCTCTACCAAGGGGTAGAGTTTAGATTTTGGCAGGATCAGTGCTTTTACAGGCGTAGAGCATGTGGTGAACAAATTTAGTTGATATCGCAGGCACTGACCATTTTGAAGTCTCTGTCGGAACAAGGATGGTAAGGAAGCGGGTCACTTTCTGTAATGGAAGACGATCAAGCTTTTGAATGCCTGCACTTTCTTCCTATGTCTCCAAAATTTTGAAATCTACACGCTACTAATATTATATAGTAGCCTTTTATGTGGTAGCGCTTACCTCTAGAAAAACCCCTGTTTCCGCGCCCCGTTACCAAGTTATATCGTGCGGTTACCCTGTCTGACGTCTTACCCGACCGTTAGTCTCCGTTAAGAAACGCAAAGGAGTGCTTGCCGAAATTTGTCTTTCTGGCAGACAAGAATATTTAATTTTCTCTGTAGAGAAGGCCAAATACTTGATATTAGTGACCTTACAATGAACACAACTACCGATAAAGCAGCCCAACTCCCTTCAGATAGTTCAGTTTGTTTGAGAGTACCACTTTCGACAATTATGTGTCACTTGGGTCAACTCAAATTAAGAAAATCTGCCAAACCAACTTAATAATTAAGTCAGCCTAGTAGTCATTC
>JAYGXS010000006.1:35284148-35301626 GCA_036362985.1 Ligula intestinalis
GGAGGCGTATAGCAAGCTCGTAACACTCATCTCAACTCTGTCTTTCTTGTTTCAGGTTGACGCAACTTCTGGCGCGGTCACTAACACCAATGCTTCATCGACTGACTGCAACACTTCCTGCTCCCTGAAGACCTTTGATTGGCCCGTGACTGCACTGCCTGTCACCTCGACCCAGCTGGGTGACGAACAGACTTCGGCGCAGTCTGTGGATCTGCCCGCGGCGCTCAAGTCCTGTGCGGCAAGCCTGATCCTGCAGCCTGAGAGCCCGACCAATCTGGATCTACCTCCGCTACCGGCTGTGGTGCCTATTGAGAACGCACGTGCATTCAAGAGCACCGTTCTTTTCCCCTCCGCGGAACCCAACGCCTGCTGATAGCAGTCTGCCGCTTCTTGTCCATCGTCTGCCCCCTCCCCTCTGACTTTGTCTAACCTTTTCAGTACTAGGGGTTTGCAAATAAACTGCACACACGTGTGCCTTGAGAAGCGTTATTTTTACTCAATGGATCAGGCCGACTTTCTGGTAAACCACTTGGCTGAGAGAACCATCATCATCGGCTTTCTGATTGCCTGGACAGACCTTGGTGGTAAGAAGGAGTCGACCTACGGGAGTCTTGGCCGAAATAGTTTTCCTCTCTGACAAAGACTTTGCGCAGGATTTGTACGCCGTTTCCAGTAAAGAAAATGCGATATGCACGGGCTGTGTGGTGGAGGCCCCGCGTCCACTGTGTGTTGCTTGAGTTAGCTGGCGACTTAAGGCGTCACCAATCAATGTGACCAATTTAATTATATCTGGTTGACTGCACACCGACTTGGGACTAATAAGTTCCGGGAGAGTTAAGTCGACCTAAGTTAGCTCGCGCGTGGCTACGGGGTCCGTGTTAAGTTGGCCATACTTATAGCCGTTAGGACCGGCTGAAGGTCCTGGGTTTCTTAGTCTATCAACAGACCCGGTAACCCTCCCCCTCATCGGCCCGAGGAAAAAGCTGCGACGTTTATGGTTATTTGTCAGTTTGTGTGTGGTGGGTCCGTGTAGACTCCAAAGCCATCACATTGTTTTTCTGCCCCGTTTTCCTGAACCTTCCGGTAATTCAAATGTCTGTGATTAAAGCAGTATACTGGTGGAGTTCCAGAGCAGTTGGTTTTCGAACTCATAGAGGAGTTCATCGTCAGCAGTAGCAGCAAAAAACCGGTGGTTAAAAAGTAGGGTGTGAGAAGAAAAAGACTCGATCGCTGGGACAATACGTTTATTCGTCTGACGTTTCGACATCCGCCGCGGATTAATCATCAGAGACCTGGGAAGGAAACAGTAGCAGAAACTTTACACGCTATTGTCATTACACCTGTGCAGAAACCGGATCTGCAAATAGGTTGAGGCCACACGACGGGTAAATGTTTCCCATCGACTGGCCGATCTAGGTGCCTTGCGCCCAAATAAATTGCTAATACAAGCGAAAATGCCAAACAAATATTATTTACGTATGCCAACGCCAAGTCGATACATCGATATGTTTGAATTCCAATTTACGTTTCTTATAGAACGACACTACTTTAAGGAGCTGCAGCCAACTCCCAACCCTGCTGTGTCCAGCCTCCTTGTTAAAGACCAGTTGCCCCACGGTCATTTACTATCTCACTCAGCGCTTTCAGACGCCCTGACCTGCAGACACCTGACTGACCTCCACTCGGACACACAAACACACGTGCGTCCAGGTAGTCGCGGCTACCCAAGCGCACTTAAACACGCCCCTTTCGCCCACCTTTGGTCGATACAGTGTACGTCAACAAGCACGACAGCCCTCGGGTAATGCTACATGCACCAATCGGAGAATTCTCAAACCTGCTCGGCAATCCTTCTAAAACAGCTGCTACCAGTGTCTCACTCACGCACTCGCTCTCGGGCATGATCTTACTAGTTACATCTAGCCCTGACTTCGCCAGTGGCCTCTGTCGTCCGTGATAACAGCTGGCAAATATGTGCACAAAAAATCCCTCATTCTAGCACCTCCCATCCTTTCTAGCAATTTGGGATTTGATCGGGAAGTAGTGCTGATTGTCGTGCTCTGATTAAAACTGTAGTGGCACGCTAGCGCTACTTCCTCCGGGTCACACCAGACATGAGGTCGCGTGATTGCACGCCTCGACCTAGCTTTTGGACAGCTGCAAACTCCTCGAGAACGCGGCGGTCAATAACCCACCCGCAGTCGAAGGCTGAGCGCAATCCGTCTGGTCTTTCGCCTTCCAGGTCGATTTAGACGGGGACTGACTGCGACGACTGCCCACGCTCTGACATCCCGAACCCGGCTAAACTTAATCTTTAGTTCCCCACAAAAACATTACAGATCCTTCCCAGGGAGCCTTCATCCTTTTCTCATATAGAGCGAACGCAGATATGTGACAGTATTACGTGCAATGAAGCAACACTTAGTGGTTGACGGTTTCGCAGAAAGAATTGTAGCCGCCTCCACAAAAACCTGAATATGCACACATTATATTTTTTTAACGGGACCGATCATGTTTTTTTGTTGCTGCGCACAAAAACCCATTGTACAAAGTGGGCTGCACCTTTCACGCAGTTGAGGGAGTGGCATTTACATCCGCGGTGGTGGTGGTGGTGGATAGCATACCGCGGAGGAGTCTGTTTACATGGCACAGTGCTACCACATGACCGCGTGCGCGCCTAAACAGCTCACACCTCTGTGTGTTGGTCCTGCGGTAAGCTGGTAATATGAGATCTGTACCATTAAGAGTGCACACATACAAGCACACAGTCAGTTTGAACGGCAGAAGAATAGGCGCCGGTGAACGACCTTGGCCGGCCCTGGAAGTGACGAGGTAGGCTAATTGGCATGCCTATTGTAGTAGGCAACCGCAGGAACATTTGCCGGTAACGCACATTTTATAGCTGAGATATTTAACCAGGAAAGAAGTCTCGTTCTACTGATAATGTAGAAGTGGCCAAAATGTTGAGTGTTTTTTAAATAATTAAGAAAAATGCAAGATTGCGCCACACCTCTCTAAGCGGTTTTGGTAACCCTCCCCCCTGTTATTGCGTCTGAAACAGGAGAGTTCTGGTAGAAAGGCAGGAGAACTTCCATCACTGCGCCTCCTAACTGCAAACTACTTCTTCAAAGACTCATTTGGTCTACATAAACTATAGGAAACGCAGGATAGTATATGTGTAAGGACCTATTCTAAGCCCTGCATTGTTCGCACGCCTCTGTGACATGTCCCGCCTGTCTGGCTCTCGTTTTCACCAGCACGTGCGCACCAGCCAGTGTCAAACCTCCGGTTAAGGTTATGTAGTTGCGTTCACTTTCTGTCCTAACTGACCTTATTTCGGGGAGCGCTTGCGGTCAGACACTCATGAAGCCGGCGACTTAAATGCCGGTTGCAGACATTCGAACCCGGTGAACACACCACCATAATACGACTTTGGACTCGACCAGCTCATGGCTGGACTGCATTCATCTGGGCATTACTTTCTCATTACTCATATTCTACTCCCATAACACTCTGGCCGTCCACTCCTCGTCTTATCTTCTAGTTTATAATCTTAGTTGACTCAGTTGTTCAAAAACTCGAGGCGTTCGGCAGGATCTGAACGCGCATAGTAGAGAAGGCCTTTACCGAAAGCCAACGCTCTAACCATTTGAGCTACTAATACCCCACATCGCGCCATAAATTTAATCACGCTTGGGTTGATTTTACCCACCCAACTTTTACCGCTCGTATAAAATGTACCATGACGGAATGATACGTCAGTCTAGTAGTCATTCTGATGGATTCTAGATGATTGCTTAGGAAAACCTGCTTGGGCAGTCAGCTTGATGTTCCGTATTGGTGGATTCCATATGCATATTGCGTGTGCAAACACCACAATTAAAATGCGTAAATTTGTATTCAAGGTGTTTCGGTAAGACAGGAATAGGATCTCCCGGCAATGCAAGTAGCCTGGCGCAAGTCTTATCAAGTCCTTACCCTAAAACTAGGAACCTCACCGCAATGTAAGACTAACCCCAGTCTGCACGCTAAACTTAACAAAAACCCTTCCTTATCATTAAGTTTAGGCTTGACTCTCTAAATCACAAAGCTAATTTTTGACGAAAAAAGTGTTCTTTCAACACTGCCGAGAAAGAACATACTTCATCGAGCGTACTTCACGAGTACTCATGTGTCGCGGCTTTCCAGTTGACTGCATTCATACATTTTTGGGGAATTCTGTGAAGCAAACACAAACAAATTCTATCACATGGCGTAACATTCATGGATTGCTCCTAAAAATATCAAATACAACAACTCATTAAAGCTGCATAACGCTAGCGCCTCTCCCAAGTCCTTGCCTGTGCGCAGCAGAAGCAGTCTAGTTCTCGACCAATCAAATCACCCGCTGAAATCAGCTTATCATTTTCAAGGCCGAGGCAGACCTGTTCTCGTTAAGGCGCGGTCATGACTCTACAACTGTCGCTCGGGGCGCCGGATCTCACAGCAGGGAACAAGTGCCCCCACCCACCAGGCAATGTCTTGCAAACAGTACTCCAGTAGTTCTGTAGGGAATACAATTTCCTCCCTATTGGCTTCCTATTTCTCCTCTTCCTATTTGGAACCGGGTCTGAATTTCGTAATGAATAGGATCTCCCTTTACCTCTAGTAGTCGCGCTAACATGTTTGCCTTGAGAGTAGCCTAGTTTGCATTTACACCCCATTCTATTTGAAGTTCTTTTACGTGGCAGAAATTACAGTGGCTCCTGAAGTGCCAGAAATAAAATATCCTGTGCTATATTTAGGGAAATTTGCGATTTGGCGTTCCCATACAGCGTACTGAGAAATTTCCTGAATTTACTTATGGGGTAGCTCATTAGTTTTGAGAAAAGGCGAGCGAAATTAGTTTAAAAAATTCTATTTTGCAAATATGCCAAGTTCTTTGCCATAAAATCGAGTAATTAACTTTTAAGGCTGCTACGTGTTATCTGCCAATTAAAAATGTATACAGTGGAGTCCGGTTAATGTGGACAACCGCTTAATGTGGACAGTTAGCCAGGAACGGAATTTCTCCATAGTATAAACGACTGGTTTGGGGTCAGTTCGCTTAATGTGGACAACCGGTTAATATGGACAGTTGGCCTGAAACGGAGGTGTCCACAGTAACCGGACTCCACTGTATTGCATATTTGAAAGGTTACAGGCAAGGAATGCGTATGAGGATCTTATTAGTATACAGTAATTAAATCGATTGTTTAGTCAATTTAACTTTGAAGACAGTTAACAGAACCCACGTTTTGGCGAGATGTTGTGAGACATTGCGAAACAGTTTTCTCAAAAATCGCAGTTGATATTATTCCCTATCTGCTTTGCATTTGTTCATTTAGAACTGAGCCTAAAAGTAACCAAATATACTGAAAAATGTTCCCATTTCAATAGAAAAGTTAGCTCTTTCATTTAAAACAGAAGATGTTACCATATTTTTAGAGAATTCAATTAACTGGCCAAAAATTTCTTTTCTGATCATGACTTCGTCTTCAAAAAACTCAAGTACGCAGAGATCCGAAGCCAAAATATATGATTAAAACTGTTGTTCAATAGCTAACTTATTATAGATTTTTAGTCAATCTTAGGCATATTTATTCGCAACTTTTATTGTGGACTTTCATTCTTGTCAGCAATGGGTTGACATGTTTGCGTGATTCTGAATCCATGGCACACATAGACAGATGCCTAAGACAAAATGTTTAAAAGCTTATTATTTAGGTAAAAGCTTTTTAGATATATCTTAGTTGAAGGTTTTTGGTAAGCACTTACAATATCTTTATTTATGGTCAATCCACTGCAACCAGTGAAAATAATAAAGTCTTAATGAGCATTTAAAAGAATATCTGAACCTCTTCGTAATCAAAATCTCAAAATAATTACAAAAAAATGTTGCGGAAGGCAATGACTCCTGTGATCTCCCAATGGGTCATATCAAGCGAAAACGTGGTTTCCTTGTTCTAACGTAATTCAAGCGATGCATAAGCGAAGGAAACAACTAGCAGTTCTCGTGAAAACGTGTGAGAGTACACACTCGAAATTTAAGCTGTTTGGTAACAGCCATACATTACATTGCACTTAATATGGAAGCATGTATATTCGAAAAAATTACAAGAGAATTATTTTCCAACGTTATTTCACTTGGTGGTTTTACATAAACAGGCTTCCTCTAAATGTTAAACTTAAGTTTACCTAGTACGCACGATTTCCCCTTTTTCGGAATTTTCCACTATGCTAAATGAGCTGGTATTTCTATAAAAATTTATATTCCTTCATAAATCGCAAAATGGCCAATTATGAAGAACGACCATTACTTTGTTGCTGTAAGACTTTGCAGGCCACAGCTTGGGTTGCGTTTGAGTAACAGGGAGTAACTTGTACAAATCCTTGGATTTCATCAGTTAGTTAACCTACTGTGCTTATATTTTGTTGGGTGTGACAAATGTGGAAATTGTTTCCTTCTATAGTAAATTGCCTAGCTCGACATTTCTGAAAAACCTTTGGTGGCTAGGAGGTCGTCTACTTCAATTTGCCTTAGCCGAGCGCAGACCTTAAATCTACATGCGTGACCACTTTATTTTGGTTAATTCTATTTAGTTTCTTTCTCCTATTTATATTTAACTAAATTTTTCAGTTGACTGTCAAATTGACTATTTTATTTTAGATTTGATCAGTGTTTAGGCAAGTGAGTTTGCTTTAATTCAGTTTACGTTTTTTAGTTAGTTGATTTTAGTTTTAATTAGTTATTTTTTTAATTGAGTTATTTCTCAATATTTGCCTAGTTATACAAATCGTATGTTGATTTGCGATCCGATGTAGCATTATACACTACCTTTGAATTAAGAACGAAGACTGAGGCATCGTCTGAGTTGATTTACATCGTCTTCCCATCCAAACCTACCTCTTGCGGGATAAATCCAACTGCTCGTGCACAACATACGGCGCCATTTACACTCCAAAGCTGACATAAATTGCAATAATCTGTTTGTTTCAGACGTTCAACATAAGAACAAACTTGACTGTTATTAATCATCAGCAGATTGGAATGTCTTGATTCCAGCAAACTAAAATGCACCCTTTTTGAAATATGACATGTTTGCAAACAACCTGCCCGATATAAATTCATAATTTGGGCCGGACAGAAAGTCAGCCTACTCCAGAGAGTACAAAAAATTAAGTCAGAAATGATAAATAGGGTTTACAAAGGCCCTGCCTATCTACCTTATTTATGCTGAATTATACTGAATGATAAGTGGAAATATTGCATTTAAAAGTCTTCCTAAGCTGTATAGGGATCCCGATTAAACGCAAATGAAACGGCCGCAGTGGTGCATACAGATGGAGACACAAAAGCCTTTCCATTCTCTTAAAAATAAAGTAAACTGAGGTTTACTAGAAAGACCTTTGATTTAGGTAATTGCAGTGTGGTTAATGGTCACCAAAACAGCTAAGAGGTCTTTAATAAATCATCTGTTTAACAAAATATAAGCCTTTCAAACAAAAATGGTCTCCCCGAGGAGCATGTATCAGGTCTTTTATTTGCCGGAAGGGGTAAGAGTTTCATGCGACCCATTTCGCCAAAGGAATGCAGTGTCAGAGAGAGTTTGGTGACTCACTCCACATAGGCGAGCATGTCCGACAGCCCACTGCTGCTAATGCGTACGTCTCCAGTGACGGCGGCCTCTGCAAAGACCAATCGCAGATCCGCAAAGGCTCGTCTCGCCTGCCGGCTAATAGGACGTAGGCACTCCTAGGTCGATGTAGTTTGTCCGATCAATAACCTTCAAGGCAACCAGACAATGCCCGTTCTCGCTGCTGCTTGCATGCCTGCTGCTAAAACCACACTTGGACTGCGGCTGGCTTTCCTGCCGGTCGTAGGCTCGCCAAGTCAGACTTGTGTACACAATATATTCTTCCCACTTCTCCGGCCTTCACCGACTTCACTTCTGCACTAAGTAACCATGGTCTGAAGAGCGCAGTTGCTGGGTTTAACTCGCTTAACCCCTGCAATAAGCGCATGAGATGCCAACGGTGTAAAAAATTAATACGGGCCAACCTATTTTTTCTTAGGACGATTCCACGACGAATTTTCAACAAAAAAGATGCAGCTATTAAAGCGAAATATTGTCAGATTCTGACCATAAAGTGAAAAGATTGATATTTATTCTATAATTTTATTCCAGAATAAGTAAGGATGACTCATATATACCTCCTTCTGCCTTAAACAGGACGTGAGCTCAGGAACAGCTTGCAATGCGTGTGCCTTAATGCCAAACTTCTGAGTTTGGTTATGGTCAAATTTGGCATTGAGGTAAATTATGTTAAGAGCAACCCTAACCGCCTCGCTTGAACACCACCCTGATGAATCATCCCTACGCTGCACTATAGATCTGCCCGCAGGCCGTTCGCTTGACGAGAATGAACATATTTTTTTCCAGAATTACCACGCTCACATGCCGGTCGGTGTGCTACATTATTTGATTGGTCTGATCTTGTACACGCGTTTAATTACCTTCAATCCATGATACGTGGCATGCCATATATAAGTCATCGTTACCCCAGAATTTTTTTTCCAAGTGGTTAAGATGGCGAATTTTGTTGTTAACCCTAAGGCGCGGCTTCGTGTCATCGGCAGCCAAGAGAAACCGGCAATCAGGCAGTTTGATGGAAAGCGTTGAAGACCAGTGGGAGGCTACAGGGTGTCGAGTGAATTAGTTCTATTCGAGAGAAAGAGGTTGATGTAAAATCTGCCCAATTGTGAAGTAAAGCCATCCAACTACTTTGCCCATAATGCTAGCGGTTAAAAAATGCATTGACCCTACAGCCGCGTCTACTTGTGGACGGCGAAGTCGGCTTCAGCTCGATTACCCAACTGGGGTCTGAGGGACAAGGGGAGTTCCGGTTGACTTAAACTGGTTCCAAGCCAATTAGCCTCAGGTCTGCATGCAATTAGGGGCAAAATAATTGCTAATAGAAGCTTTCCGTCGTTTGGACTATGTATCTTGCGCAATATTGGTTCCCATGCTCATTTGCGAGACCTCTTCTTCAAATAATTACTATGCTAGAGTCATGGGAAGTAATTAAAAAGCTATTTTCGGTGCAGGAGATTTTCCAGTCAGCATTGGCACAAGCGCTGCTGGAAACGAAACCTCGGTATCCAAAAATTCGCCAAGATAGAAGAAACGTTATAATATCTGCTGGGTCGGTGAACGGATAAGCGAATAAGAACTGTAAGGCAGAATATTCGCGGGTCCCAACCGCAATTTAACTCCAGCCTTATCCTTAACCCCGAGCTTAAGGTCTATGGAATTTAACGCGAACCGCAGGTAGTACCTGCAGATTGTGTTTACATATCCTGCAAAACTTACAATTGGCTACTACGAGCATAAACAAATTATTCGAAGAAAAACGGACAAATTTCGTGCCTTTAAGCATAACGGCTTCTCATTATAGCATCAACTAGAACAGTCGGCGATAATTTAGTGTTTTACGTCAACAACGAAAAAGTATGCTCTTTTCTGTTCGCACAACACTCATGAATTTTCCCCCAAAATAAATATCGTGAATGCTGCACTTATGGGAGCGCATGCAAAAATTTCCTCCTAATTATTAAAGCTAGTTTTCATAGGTTCTGTTAATCAGCTTCGATATAATTAATACATAATGGGTTGCCAAACTAATCGTACAAGTCTGCATGGCTGTGTGGTCACATCACATCGGGGGTCAGCAATATCGGTTGCTTTTGTTACGGATGCCCGAGTCAAGCACCTTGTCTGTAGGTCAAGTCCGTTAAGCAATCGTAGGGGGTAAGTAAGCTGAACCCTAGAAAATGCGATCTTCAGGCCTGGTTCCTCAGAAAAGGAGAAGCCATTGGAGGCTAGAATGGCGAGAAAATTTTGTTTTGAACAGAAGGAAGTGGAGCGTAGGCAGAAGGACGTGGACCGTCGGACCGCACGTCCATCCGCTAGGGTGGTTCGGTCCGGAGCGCTGGCCTGAGGACAGTTACCCCATTGAGGTCCTTGTGATTTCGCCTTGACAGCCAGTGAGCAGGCGGATTGAAGTCAACCCACGACTGTGGGCGTGTTAGTGACCGCCGCGTTCACGCGGAGTTTGCATCACCTATGATTGGCTCTCACAGGTGCCGAAAGCAGTGAACGTTCGCTTGGAGCTGGTCAGTACAAAACTACTTGTCTGCTACAGGAGAAATGGTGGACCAACTTCTGTAGTAGCTGAATGTTAGGAGAATAACCAATTTGTGACCAGAGACAGCATTGCCGTTCATTATTCTCCTTAATAAAAGATAAAAGCCAGACCAAAACCTAAGTTTCCGGAAGATAAAAGTCATTAAGCTGCCTGAAAATCTGGTTATCAAGAACAGATATTGGTAATTTAGTTCATTTCCCGGATGAGTTTTGCGAAACTTTTTTCTCCTGCCGTCTGTGTATAAAAGTTATTTTCCGGGCGAACTCAGGACAGTTTTTGGGGAAACTGAACCCATTTTTTTTCATCAAGGTGGTTTTCAACACTGATGACCGTAGCATACTAGGCCATCGAGTTTAACGCGCATTCCTGCCTGAGGTGACACGGACACCAGGAAGAGACTGCTCTCTTGCCCTTTTAAGTGCCCCTTTTATGGACGTAAATGAGATTTAAATGCTGATAAAGCCATTTATTTTCAACGTAGCACAAAGCTTTTGGTGTAGAAAAATCTTATTTGTGAGTTGCTGTACTGTGGGACTCTGCACTGATTCCAATGGTCAAGTTTTCGCTTTCTCATGCGCGAATTCGCTTGCCGTAAACGAATATTGTCATGGCCACTAAAAAACAACAACATATGATTGTTAATCATCCTGCTCAGACTAAAGTAAGAAGCGGAATGGGTTCTTGTGTGTCGTCTGATATAGATTTCAATATTTGAGCAGAGAAGGGTATCTTTGGAAAACTTTAATCTTTGATGCGTACATTTTTGAGGCTGGTTTTCCAGCTCATCGTCAGACTATGGGATGTATACAGGAACAAGTAACTTAATTAACCATGCCTAATAAATTATCCAACAATTAGCTGAAGTCTGCATCAATAGGCGTTACATTCAGTTCGTCATCCTGCCGTGGTTGGCCACTCGCTTTGAACTTTGGCCTTGACATAATTATACTTGGCATGCAAATCAATATGCCTATTGACGCATGCTTCACCTGAGTGCATTGCTTCCAGGAAATAATAGCTCTTCTCGTTGGATAAGTGCCAAAAATCCGTGTGTTTTCCAAGGCAAATTTGGGTCTGGTTTCCAGTATGTGCACGACCACCTGGGATAAAAGGTCTCATCCGCTGACCGCTAACTAATTTTCGTGGATTGAGACGCATTTTCCAGTTTGGCCATAATAAGCTCCATCACACTGTGCTGCCAGTGTGTTAAATAATAACATGGGCTTGATCACAGAATACCTGATGGCAGCTTGTGAATATTATGCAGTTATCCTGCGACGGATGATGATATTTGGCCTACATATTAATCAAAATGATAAGCCTTCACTTATTGACCCTTGAATATCCTAATCTACTCCAAGTTAGCAATAAATTTCAGAGGAAATCAAAAAACTTAAATTTCAAAATCGAGTTTCTATGAGAAAGCGCACGGGGAATACTAGGGGACTCACGGATTTGTAGCGACCCCTTATTCTTAGCCATGCTTTTGTCGGACGCTGCGAGGACAAGCCTTTTAAGGTCACTCTCTGTCTGGCTCTCGGACTCCGGCCCACAAAAGGTCAAGACTTGTCTGGCCTCACCAGCCAATCACTTCTCAAGGTGAGACCAGAGCACAAGATGCGGGGGAGTTGTTTACGCTCAGTAACTTCCGGACCCCACGATCGATTGCAGACCTCCAGACCCGGTGATCTACTTGCCGAACTGCGCCTCTGGACCCCAGTTCATTCATGTCTGGACTGCACTCGTCTGGGAGTCACTTACCTATTACTCATATTCTACTCCTTCTAACCTTATTAAATCATTCATAACAATCTGGCCTTTCACGCCTTATCCAATCCACTAGTTAATATTCGTTGGGATACGTTCTATCGCCTATTATTTGGCCGGACTACCTCGTATCCCACATTGTTGACCCCGACGTTAAATTAACTCCATATCCCACAGACGAACCAGACCTCGTATAGCTGTGCCAAAGAGCGACAGAATACCGACGAGACACTTATTTTGGCTTTTAGATAGTACCTTTGTTGCCAGTATGGTCAAAGACTACGTGGAATATATTTATTTATCAGAGCTTTCAAACTCGTAATGGCAAATCAGATAAAATCAGTAAAATTGCAACTAACATATATGTAAGGGGTAGAAACGGTAGGAGATCCTCTTTTGGCCGTCTAATGACAAAACCCCCAACTTTCTTGAGGTATTGGTCGTTAAAGAGAGATGAAAGGGTGGGACACACCAGGGACCGTGATAACTGCGCAATAAGTACAAAAATTAAAACCACTTGTGATTGTTTTACTGAACTAAATATGGGTGAAAAGGTTGCGGACTGGACAATAAGGTTGAAAAGCAAATCTATAGACTAAGAAAACTAGTAGAACAACTCCTATTGGTTAACATACTCAAGGAAGTGTTGAAAAAAGCAGAAATCCGACCGACCGAAACGTTGGAGGTGCGTTTTTATTATTCAAGCCCTTTGGAAGCAGCCATACGATTACTCGCGCCATAGAAACTAATCCACCATCAATAACACCAGTGTGAGATGACTGGGCAGGGCTCTGTACGCCGACGCCAAATCGATATATCAATTGACCGAGTTCTCATCGGAGACTGACGCTTTTACCAATTCGCTACTTGTGTTGCTTCTGGTATGGTCGATTACTTTAAAAGCTGGAAAGTTAAACTCGGAACTCCCAATAACTGTAAAAGCAAAGTATTTACAAAATATTACGGGAGTGCCCTAAAATTAACCGAAAGTAAGAGGAATGTTTGACTGAGGCACCAAACTTTCAGCAAATCGCATGTTTTTCACCTATCCTGTTACGAAAAGAAATGAATAAAGTCTGCTTTCATCATGCAATGCGATAGACTAACCTTTCTGAAGGCGTGACAGTCATTCGAGAACGCTTTTAAACGAAACTAAAAACACTGTTATCGGGAAAACCTTCTCAAGCCATCAACTTTTTTCTACATTGGGACATAATTTTAGCTCATCCAAGCGGGTAGTTGCCGAAAATTTTCACCAGCAAACCGATGCAGTGAAAATTATTTTCGACGTTGCATCCTGCTAATAGTTTTAATAAGCATGGTATTAAGACATTCTGGAAATTATCTGAAAAAACGAAAAACAACAACGTGCTTGCTGGTTCTTAATGGTTTCCACAAATCGAAAGAAAGCTCATACACTAAAATGACTTTCTAAAAAGTCTGTTTAATTTTACAACTTGGCTAGAAATATTTGCTGTGGCAAACTAAGCTTCGAGAAAATTCAATTAGGTCGCCTTCAACCGCTTCTGAGAGAAACTAATTTGACTCGAGCACGCGCTGGTCTTGGCGGAACTGCGTTCGAGATCAAAAAGTTGGCTGTGGGTTCGTTGATTGGTCAGTATTTCACTTTTAAGATTACCAGAAACGATTTGCCAAAACCGATTCTGTATGTGCGTCGCTTTAATTATGCATGCTGGTCAGTGAACCTTAAATAGTTACTATTGTGGAGTCCCATTTTATTAACCAAGCGCCAATTTTCACGTTTTAGGGACTTGCGATTTTTCCCAAGAGCATTACTTCCGAGCAGACTCATAGTAATGTAAACACATCCCTCTGTTTTGCTTTTACTCCGAGGTGATTCATTCTGATTGGAAGGTTGAAGCGGTGCATCAAAGGAAGGGCAATTTGTAAATTATTCTGGATTATCCATGCCGGCTTGTCGCCTATATGACTGTATTTATCTGGCCACCAAAAAACTGCACCATCGGGTCAGATATATAAAGCCAGGAAACATATTAATACTTGCGTCATTTTATGGTAGTGGGTGTACGGTGAGATAAGTCACTTCCTAAAATGCAGGAAAACGAGCAAGACTCACAATTTTACCACGTCTGCTTACATTGAAAATAAGCCTGAACGTGAGAGCTATGGGACTCCGCAATAAGCTACTCAGGGTGAACGCGATCAGTAGTCTGGATCATGAAAGGATATAGATTTTGAATGGTAAAGTGTAGACAGCAGGTTCCAACGCATGTTTTGTGATGAGTTATTGACAAATGTAAAGTTTCCTGAAGTAATTAGTTATCCCTAGCCCCTGGATTATGTCTTATGGGATTGTTGTTAAGAGGGGTTTTAGTGTTAGGTTATACCATAGGAAAAAATAGTACAGCGTTTAAAAGCATAAAATAACAGGAAATACTTATTTAAATAACCAAATATTTGTGCGCCATAATTAAAATAGCAACCACAACCAACAAGACAGAAGAACTGCGCAAACTAACTTGCAAATAGGAATGCAACTAAACCGTTATTTAGAGATTAAAATTAAAACACGAAAGATAGTCTGCCTACATCAAAAAGATGCCTGGACCTTGAACGTACGGTGCTACACTAAGTCACATAGAGTGAACACGATCACAAGTCAAGATCGGAGAAGTGTACAGTTATTGCATGCCAAACTTTGGAAGACAACCTTCTATGCACGCTTCAAGGTCAGTTTTGTAACGGGCAATCTAGTTAAAAGTAAAAACCATTGAATATTACTGTGAAATTCAGAAGAGTATTTGGCGAGCATACGTAGCTTTCGATAAATTATCTTCAAGCCGTTACATTTATATACGGAGGGGGTAAAAGGCAAATGCTCTTATTACAAAACGTAAAATAGTAATGGGGATAGGAGAGGGAGCATGGGCTCGATAGTAATCAGCTGGTTGCAAGTTGATGAGAGTTTGTTGAGTCTGGACAATTTGTGAAAGCAAAATGACAGTTTGACCGTGGTTTCCGATTATGTGTGCGCCACAGTTAGGTTGGCGCCGAGACGGTGTGCGTAAATTAGTTTATAGTAATAATAGACTTGCATTGCATCTATTGCACACGTTCCTGCTCTCACAGTGCCATGACGAAGTAAAGACGAACAAAGGTCGGAGAAAGCGCAGCTGGCTGGTGTGGCGTGAATCCGAGCCTAGGTGTTCATACAACGAAACGGGGAGAGCCATTGCGACCCCAAATGAGTGCGAGTGTTAGAAACAGTAGAAAGAAGTCATTGCAGAGGAGGAAGAAGTCATTAGTCGAAAGCCTTCCAAGCCGTAGCAATTAGCGAATGGTGATAAAATCAACGTACTTGCGATTTCTGAGCAACATTGTAGCAAAATGATTTACTTTATTTCTGGCCTCTTTTAGTTGACTTGGTACTTGTAAGATACGCATAAGGGGAGGACGATGTTTAAGTTACTCGGGATCTTCCAGGCTGTTTTTGGCTTACTTTACATCCCCAGACGAATCCATATATTTGACCACCGAAAAAGGGTATCATCCAGTTAGGTCCGGTCGACAGCAGGCAAGTTAATAGTCCTGCCATTTCTGTTGAACTGAATTGATGATAAGATGATTGAGAAGAAGAAGGCTCGATCGCTGGGACAATACGTTTATTCGCCTGACGTTTCGACATCCGTCGCGGATTCATCATCAGAGACATAGGTAAGAAACAGTAGCAGAAACGGGCAATACATGCACAGAAGTTTGCATCATTGATAGGATACAGTCATAACTGCAAACATACAGCGACAATTAGCGCTAATTGTCTTCTTACGCGTGGGTTGCTTGTTGGCCGGCACGCGGGCTCTGACCTGTTCATAAGTTCTGTCTCAGGACGTACTTCACGTTTGACGAAACAATCTACAAGCACGTGAAGAGGACACTGATAGGTTCACTGATTTCGGGACTCATAGCCGAGGCGGTCCTGCCACGGCTGTAGTTGCTGGTTTTCGGATACCACAGACCGAAATTCTGGGCACGTTATGTGGATGACACCTTCGTCGTCATCGAACGATGGTGGAAGAAGAGAACAACCAGCTGGCCTTTCTTTATGTTCTTGTCTGTCGCAAAGGTTGCGGTGGTCTTACGACTAAAGTATTTAAGAGAGCGACAAACACGGTACAAGTACTGAATAAGAACAACAACCACCCAATCAGCCACAAATTCTGTTGCGTAAAAACACTGTATCTGTATGTGGAGACACACTGCAGCGAAGAAGAAGAAGACGAAGTTACCGAGGTAGAATACCTTCGACGGGTGTTTAGAGAGAATGGCTACCCGCGCAACTTCGTCAACCGGTGATTGCGCAAACGAGATGGCCAACAAAATCGCACCAACCCCAAAATTTGGCATTCGATCCCGTACCTCAAAACGTATCAGAAGCCGTCGGCCGCCTTCTCACACCACTTGGATTTGGAGTCACACACAGGCCGGAGGCAACCATAAGGTGTCAGATAATGAAGCCGCAAGACCCACTGCCACGGCAAGAAACATCGGGAGGTGTCTACAGGATCTGGTGCAGTTGCGGTCAAAGCAACTATGTCGGAGAAACTGGCAAACTTCTCAAGACGGGAATTACCGATCACGCGGCAGCAGTGCGGCGAAATGATACCAATTCTTAAGTTGCGGCTCATTCGATGAGACCCGGCCACACGTTCAAATTTGATGAGGCTGAAATTCTCGCAGGAGGTGACAATTGGGTGAGCCGAGAACTACTTGAGTCATGGTTCACGGGGCCCCAATCCATAAACAAGTGCAAAAATTTGCCCAATCCATCTTCAATGCTGAGACTCAATTTGGCCAAAGCAAGCCGTCACTTGATGAATGGGCAGGCCACCGTCTCATCGTACGCCAACAGCGGGGAGTCAGACGGCCGAGCAATCATCGTGCCCGAGCTCACCACCCGTGATGAAACAAACTACCCATGCGCAGGAAGGCAATTAACGCTAATTGTCACTGTATGTTTGCAGTGATGACTGTATCCTAAAAATACTGCAAACTTCTGTGCAGACATTACCTGTTTCTGCTACTGTTTCTTACTCATGTCTCTGATGATGAATCCGCGACGGATGTCGAAATGTCAGACGACTAAATGTATTGTTCCAGCGATCGAGTCTTCTTCTTTTCAATTGCTTCCTGGGACACAGTTTTTCGCTTATATTGACGATAAGATGATTTAGTTCTAAAACTGAAGGAATGCAAAGAAAGACCCAATTTTCTCCAGCGCTGAGAACAGAGCACAACTTGCCAATTACCGCTGAACTTTAAGTTACTTAGAGTGAACCGGACCACAATTCTAGATCACGTAAGACAACAGTTACTGCATACCAAAATAACACACACATGCATGCTAGAAACTTAAATCCTTCTGCTGATTTTAGATGAGATTTTATATATACAGGTTGTCTTAAATTAAAAACGCCTGAATATTATTGTGAAAGCAAAGAGAAA
>JAYGXS010000006.1:35308214-35318315 GCA_036362985.1 Ligula intestinalis
GCGTGGGCCAATGACAGCGTGGGCCAATGACAGCGTGGGCCAATGACTGTTAGCAGCTAACACCAAGAGGCGGTGGGCGTGCAGGCAGGCTAAAGGCGCCATGCGTCAGCGATTGGTCTTGGGCTGCAAGTGGCTGCAACAAGGCCACTACAACTCCGACGGGGTCAAGTGATTAATCACGAGAGCAGCCTGCACCCGACAGCAGCAGTACGCGCAAACAAAGGGGAACCTTTTCATTTTGTCGGGTTTTTAGCCACGTGTTTGCTGCAGCCTATAGATATAATTATCCATTCACTTTATCCTTGCTAATTTTGGCACGGGGTTAACGGCCTAACGGCGGATGAGGAAGATTTATATTCTCTCGGTATTGCGTTCCCCTATTCACAGCCACTTCGCTGAAATTGTCCGAGTATTGGTACGCGAGTAATCTTGAATTCTTTATTTTTAATGTGAGAGGAGATTGACTAACAACTCAAGTCCACGCCACATATTCATTCAGACACAACTGAAGTCATTTGTCATCTGACACTGTATTGGTGGCATTTATTTCTACAGGCAGAATTCTTGCAAAATCCAAAACAGTGGACCTCGAACTCTGCATTTGCTCTATACCTCTTCCACCGGCTCCACAACTAATATTCGTTGAGACACACAAACTAAATACCGGAGGGGAATTTAGAGGCTCAGTATAGGCATTTTTAATTCCAGAAAGCAACGGGGGAGGTTGACCGAGCCGCATACCATGATTCGTCATGCATTGCGTCTGTAAAAAGTGCTCCGGTGGTATCCAAAAATTTAAACTTGATATTTAATCCCGATGACAGCTCGACTGTCGCTCTCAACGATATCCACCACGAGCCTCAGCAAGCTGAAGCATTGCGGTGACTCCCGTAGGAGTATAGTGAAAGTTTTGGGAGACTCCGCTCCCACAACGGAACCCGCTGTCAGGAGGGCATTCAAGAAGGCTGGAGATGGGGAAGGCGCAGGTGGCTGGCGCGACCAACAATCAACACGCGTACCTATCAAAGTGTGGTTAAAGCCAAGAAGTTTAACCTTAACGGCCGTTATCTTCCACGGCCGGTTCCTTAGGAGATGGGAGAAATCTTGGGAAGGCCGCAGTAGTTCGAACAATGTATTCTGTACCGAAGAGTTAAGAGGAAGTTTCCACCCAATTTGGCATGGCTTTTGACCGTGAGGGTCTCGTGTGAGAGCATTGAGGCGTCACAGCGGTCAACAATGCTCCTTAGCGGCGGAATCTGGAATGATGTCTGGAGGTGGGGCAGGCACTCGAGCGACCACCGTTAGTTCTTTTTGTCTTAGTCAGCCTTGATGGTAATTGGTTAGACCGTGCGAGGTTACGTCGCAGTGAACCACTCAGCCATACCGCCAGTTTTATCAACGTCCACATAACCTAGGCTTTAAAGGAAACATATTATTTATTTGACGTTAAACAGCTTATTTTAAAGGGGACCATTTATATTGCCTTTCTGGCCGGTTCGCAGCATTTACGAAGTGTAAGAGGTTCCTGCATATTACGCATGTCTAACCGCATGGGAGGCTGCAGCCCTACATAGCCTCCTCTCATTCCCGCCTATGAGAGGGCCATCTGTTAACAGGGTTCCCAGCAATGTAGGTGCAACAAAAAGGCAATCTAAAATCGTCTTTATCGGACCTTATAGTCTGCGAGTTTTAAATGTTGTCATCGTCAGAAAAATGCATTGGCCGACGGACGAACTAAGAAGCAACCTGCAGTAGCTTGTAGCGTCCAAATACGCATTTCAATCTGTTAAGGACGTTTCCATCCATATAACCTCAGTATCTTGCTCCTGTTCGTTCTTGACTTATGCGGTTGCACTAGAATCTCCACTAGTCATTGTTAATATTCACAAGGTAACACTTCGAGTGAATGACAGACTACGATGGTTTATGGAAGGAAACAAAGATATGGTTGTAAAGTATATGCAGGGAAAATACACACGAAGGTAGAACACTCGGCACTGTTGAGAAGCGCGTCCGTCCTTGCTTGCACTAAAACAAAGGCAGAACAAGGCCTCTTTGTCACTCACTCACTTGGAGGTCAGTCCCTTTATTGAAACCAACTCCGGATTAATAAAACTTGCTACAAGCTCCTTTTTAATAAGGCCCTTATGACGCTCCCAATCAGCTGCTATCCGAACCAGGTGTAGCGGTATGACTAGGGATGGGTTCCCGGCGCCTCTGGATTTGTTGACTTGGTCGTGACACCGTGTTGAAGTGTGGAGAAGAAGAGAGAGAGAGTGTGGCAGATGCAGCGTAAGTTGATTATCTCCCTATAAATTTCGTACCAGTCGCCAGGCCTTCGCTAGCATGACATGGGCACACGGTAGACATCTTTTGATAGACCGAACAAACTGTCAATGCAAGCGAACCTGCAAGTCCCAGAAGGTGACTCGATCGCTGGGACGATACTTTTATTCACCTGACGTTTCGAATGTCTGCAGCAATGACTGTGTCCTATAAATACGGCAAATCCCTGTGCATGTATTTCCCGTTTTTGCTATCGCTTTTTGGGTATGTCTCTGATGAAGAATCCGTGACGGATCTCGAAACATCAGGCGAATAAAGGTATTTTCCCAGCGATCGAGTCGTCACCTTCTCGAAGACACTGTCCTAGTCAAGAGAACAAGAAGCCTAATTTACATAATTCTTACGGTAAATATAATTAGCTTTGAGCATAAAACGTTCTCACGGGTTCTGCCGAAGATTCACGGGACGTTCATACAACTTCTTTTGAACAAGGTCATTGCGATAAAAAAACATCTTGGTGGGTCAAATATCACACCAAGTGTTGGTAGAAATCAAAATGTCTTCACTTCGAACAGAAATGACAAGCTATGCCTGTCACCTAAAAAGTAGCTTCTGGGATCACTGTCCTCCAGCGATCTCCTCCTGAAAATAAAAACTCAGTGAACAAGCTGGACTAGCTGCTGCAGCAGATGAGGCAGTTGAGTCTAAAAATACTTAAATTCAGCGATGATACGCATGTAGGCATCCAAAATGTCAATTAAGACGAACGAACTTTTTAGATTATTCATCGGCAGTCTATTTCAATAATAAAGGGGTGGGTGGAGTTAAAAAATTATGAGCAACCAAACAGTACTTCTTAGGAGGAGAGATGTTAAGGGATCAAAGCGTTAGGGGGACCCAACACTCATGCCGTCCTCGAGGCAGGATAACAAATACAGAACACGCGAGATCGCCGCCGGCCAGGGTCATGAAAAGACGCAGGCACGTGCGCGCGTCACCGAGGGCGCGACTGGTCACGTTGGCTGGAGGCATGACGGCTGCCCGTAGAGGCCACTCATGAAGAGTCAATAGGGAACTGGCCCTTGAGTATGCTGCCACCTATGAAGGCGGCATTCTGTTGCCGAGACACGCTACTGACCGCCCGACATTCTGCTGCTGGGGACACAGGACACGCTGCCGAGACGAGACCGATGACAGAAGACACGCTGTTGACGGACACACAGAAGACAACGCTGATGTACAAGCAGAACAGTAAAATTTAAGTAGGAGTCCGGTTAATGTGGACACCTCCGTTCCAGGCCAACTGTCCATATTAACCGGTTGTCCACATTAAGCGAACTGACCCCAAACCAGTCGTTTCTACGTATAAAAAACAGAATTTTGCATCTGAATGATGTTTTATTGAAAGAATATGCTCAGTTTTGATTGCTTTGGTGGAAACTTTTCTCTTAAAGCTCCCCTAAAGTTCTTTATCACAGTGTCAAAATTCTCCACATCAAAACCTTGTTGTCGATGCCCCGTTTCGAGTACGGCCAATGCCGCCCTCATTTCTTTTGATGAGACTGGGGGCTCGACTTCTTCGTCTTCCTCTTCAGACTCTTCTTCCTGCTCGTCTGGTACCTTCGTGGCATCTGCAACTGCTTCGGCGAGTTCGCTTGTCACTTCCTCCAGTGTTGCCTCCTCGGCGACTTCGGTATCGTCGTCGATTGAAATCCACTCTAGAAAACTCTCGATCCTGTCCTCTGTCACGTCTTCTGGGATCGGAATCGCGACTTCATTCTCTGCAACTTCCTCTTCAGTGGTGACGAAGCCCCTTTCCTCCAGCAATTTACGATTGTCTCCGACTTCACCTGTTTCCACGAAGTGCTCAACATCTCCATGGCCTGAAGCACGCCACTCTTCTTCACAACGTTGTGAGCCAAACGCATGCCAGTCTCATCGTCTTCCACTAGGTCTTGGATGATCTGCAAAATCTCTCGCCGGATCGCGGTCCGAAAGAAGGCTTTAAGAGATCGAATGATGCCCTAATCAGAGGGTTGCAGAACTGAAGCTGTGTTGGGTGGCAAAAAATCGAAGTGTGATGTTCCTCAGTCCTTCGACTCGAGTGTGGGCACTGCAGTTATCTGCCAAGAGAAGGATCTTGCGCTTCTGGTGCCCCAAATCGAGGTCAAGTTCTCGTAGGAAATTTTCCCACAGCCCAGACGTCATCCACGCGTTCTTCCCGAATGCGTAATGCACTCCCGATCACAAGAAGCGGCAGTTTTTCTCCTTCCAGACTGCACGTAACCAGAGCGGTGAATCTGTCCTTCGCTGTTTTGAATCCCTTTGCCGACTTCTTTGACTTCTGGATCAGGTACGTTGAGTCTGGAAGTGCCCCAAAATAAATTGCTATCTCGTCAGTGTTGAAGACATCCTTGGGTTGAAACTGCTTCAAAAGGTCAGGCCAATCTTTCTTGAGGAAATCATCAGCTCTGGAGGTGTCGGCTTCTGCTGCCTCACCACACAGAATCGCAAAGACGAGTCCATTCCTCTTCTTCCACCTCGCAAACCACCCTACGGTGGGAGTGAAGTTGACTCCCGCTACTTCTGCGATTTTCGCAGCCTTCTCCATAAGCAGCGGACCATTGAGAGGGATGTTACGATCGTGGGCCCAATGATAAAACTGCAAAAGTGCTGCCTCGATATCCTTGTCCTTTCCATATCTATTGCGTTTCTGTGCAGGGCCTTGTTAATCTTCTGAAGCCTCACGACGAAGTCTCTCCTCTTTTTTCACCAATTTTCCCAACATCGACTTGGAAACTCCAAGCTGGTCGGCTGCCTCTCGAACACGAATTCGGGGTGACTGCTTCTTAAGGTCATGGAACTTGTCCAAAACATCCAGTTTGTCTGCTGGTGTTCGATCCTTTCGCTTCCCCATCTGGGAAAGAAGGGAAAGAAAGATTGCAGAAGTCGAAGAACGACAGTCAAAAGCACTTCACTTTCTCGTGATCAGCCTCCACACGTACACAACCACAGGCAAACCAATAGAAAAGCTTTGTGTACTGTTCATCTGAAGCAAAACTTTCAGAACAGAACGCGGGAATTCCCCGCCGCGGGCGATTTGGACTGGATTTTTGACAAAATCTGTGGGAAAGCAGATAAGGGAGACAAGGGTGAGGATACGAAGGCAGGGCAGGGGGAGTGGGAATAGCCTTGATGACGTATTGGCGGCCTCCTTCGACAACTGCACCTCCCAACTGTGGCGAACAGGACGCGGGAATGCCCCGCCATGGGCGATTTGGACTTGATTTTTGACAAAATCTGTGGGTCGACCGACCGGTTGACAGCTTGGTGCTGTCCACATTAAGCGGTGGCTGTCCAGATTAACCGGAGGATTTACTATTGAGAAACTCCGTTCCTGGCCAACTGTCCACATTAAGCGGTTGTCCACATTAACCGTGTCCACATTAACCGGACTCCACTCTATCTGCTATCTTATTCTGCCTTTTCTTCCTAACACGTAACTGGCGACATGATCAGTGTTGCCACAAGAACAGACAAGGTTATAACAGTGTAGATGCAGGCACACCCAAGGCTATAATACTGGCGACGCAGGTGATCACTGCAGACGCAAGGTTATAACAAAAGGATCAGATTCTAATCATAATTTTAAACCGGAGAGGGGGAAGGGGCTCCGAAAATTAGATCCTGTCGCCCCATCGCTCCGGTCTCGTTTCTTGTTGGGACGTGTTAGGGCGCAAGGTGTCACGGTCGCGAGACGCCGTGGGCGACTAGGGATGCATGCCAACACTGTCTCGTCTCCGTCTTGCGGCGTGGTATGGAATGTTTGGACGCATGTTCTGTTTGTCTTCGGGCACGGGAGCCCTAGTGCCTGTACAAACGCCCTCCGCCCGCATGAAGTTGGGTTAGTTTGCCGTATAGCGACTGAATCTGCTGACGCAGGAACGTGGAATTATTTTTCGGCACTTTATTATTACTAGAATCAGATTATCTATCCCTTAAAATATCTCCCTGTAAGTATTACTGTTTGGTTTCTTATGATTCTGTTAACTCTATCCACCCTTATATTATTGTACTCGTCTGATGATGAATAATCGAAAATAAAGGAATGTTTAGCCATAATGAAATTACAGATACCAGCTACCAGCCTAGACGTGCGTATTGAGCCCACCTTGTGCACCTAACTAACCCGCGTTTGGAACTTGTACATGAAATCGCAAATATTTTAGTCTATTTGCGAATCGGTAACGATTACTGTGGGAGGAATGTCCGCCGAGGATATGGCACGCTCAGATAAAAACGTACCAGAAGCGAATAAGCTCTTCACAGAGGGACTAGGTGTTAGAGTTGCACGCATACCTAAAGCTACCATGCGCAACAGGGTAATGAAAAAAGAGGGACCAGGCTACACTCACTGACCAATCTGGGATAGTGTATCGCATCCCAGGCCTTAGCTGTCCTAGTAACTACAAAGCTGAACGTATGCTCAGATCACGCATACGTAAACACAAGGTAATTGTATGAAAAGGTGACGAATTATCACAAGTTGCATCTCATATCTATGAAAAAGGCCATGAATTCCACTTCGCGGCCGTCAAGGTAAACGCCCACGCCAGAAAGAAGACGAGCCGGGAATTGATTGAAGTCCGGTCCATGGACGAGAATTCAATCAACCGATGTGTCGAGTTGGCGCTGGCGTACATAGCTTTGTGCAATCATTTGCAGTCACGCTCAGATGTTCGTCACAGTTAATTTGTCCACATCCAATATAATGGCCCCCATTTTATTGCTGACGCCCTGACGAAGCTTGGCCTGACTGAAAGCTAATTAATGTATGCCACTATAATTGGACCTTCCTCCCCTCCCTTTTCATCACCCTTTCCTACCCCTTTTGGCCTGAAGACTCCTGAAAATTGATTTCTGTAAACCCACTATACTTAGCCCCTTTTGTTACTGTTTCTTGTTTCTGACGATGGTCTCCTGTAAGACTTCGAAAGCTTAGCATAATAAACAAATTGATTCGATGCCCGGCAATCCTTCTTTCCTGTACCGTGAGGTTGTGCAGCACACGATGAACATCGTCGGAATCGACGCTCGAACTGTCATAGCGACGTCAGCAGCCCTCCTGCGTTGCTTATTTTCCCAAATACTTAACGCGCTATCTTGAAGTAGATACCGCGCAGGAAAACATTTTTTGCTCAACCCGAAAGTTGATGTGGACAGTCGAACCGAAATTCGCCAGCTACTGTGGAACAGGCAGTCAGAAGTATAACTTGAAAATCAGGCATCCCAACAATTATAATTTGAAGGAAAGAAGTTCTTTGGGAAAACAAGTTAAGTTTACTTGGTAAATTTTTGAGACTGGTTCCTCGGCTCATCTTCAGACTAGAGAGCATGTGCAACGAACTATTAAAGATTCAAACGTGAAGAAAAAAGTCAGTAGACATATGGAGTGAGCGCGGATTGGTAGCTGTGGTTTATGGCAGTCCGTATAGCTCAGCCCTCGTTCATTCCATCGTTTTATGTGATGTTTGTAAACTAAATCTTACTGTTAGGGTGGCTGAGCACGTCACCCAGACAGAGGCACAGACAGTCCAAGGTCACGCCGGATCAGTCAACGTTGTAACAGTGGGAAGTGTTAGGGTGGCCGAGCACGTTACCCAGACGTCAGACAGTACGAGGTCACGTGAGGCCAGCCGGGCAGTACACAACGGGCCGTGTAGTGCGACCGTCAAAGGGTGAACATTATGCCAGGACAAAGAAGGCATGCGGAGTCACACTGCCCCAGGAGCCGGACTGTCGTTGTTAGTGAGTCACTCGAGGACAGACGCACAGACGTGCGTAAGTGAGCGTGCGCACTGGGAGAGCCAATGGGGAGCAATGACCACTGCCCCTTAAATAGCGACGGGCTAGCAGAACGGGGACTCTACTGCTGGACACTCTGCCGACCAGACGAGACTACTGGACACATGCAACAGTGTTGATGTACTTGTACAAGTAACAGTAAATTAGCATAAGTTATCCTATCCTGTCTTCTCTTCCTAACACGCACAGGGGGAAAATAACCGGTCTTGACACAGGAACACCCTAAGTTAAAACACTTACTCTATGTTTCGATCGAGGCATGAGTGAGTGGAGTGCATGGCCTCAAAAAATTCTCGGCCTTTTTTGGAGGGGCAAACTCAGATGATGCGTGTTTTTTCCCGTGCGAAGCTGTGTCCTGTATCAAGGCTATGTATTGCCACTTCGCATAAATGTTCATGTCTATATTGCCAATTGGTCCTAGTGAATGCGTATGGAGACGGACTTTCCTGTTTGACCACAGTATACGGTATCGCAAGCTTCGCAGGGGACCTTGTAAACGAAGCCTTTCTTATCGAAATAGCCAACCACATCATTAGAGTGTACAAGCTAGGCAAGTAAGATAGTCGCCAGTTTATACGGCACTTTTACTTCGTATTTCCTCAAGTGCTTTTCGACGAGTTAAGACACATTCTTTATTTAAGAAAGGATTCGCCATACATTTGTTTTGGGCGCCTGAATGGAACTATGCAGTTCCTTTTCTCTAGGGTGCTGTCGTTTCAGACATCGGTGTCCCAAAGAAGCCCTTTCTTCAAGTCAGAAGTATACAAATACGCAGTACTGGACCATAGTGACAGCATAGAAACTCATTCAAAGTCCAGACACGCGCTTATTCTGCAGTAGTTGCTGAATCACAGTGAATTTTGGTCCCAGGCTGAAAAAAATATTTAAAAAAACATTCTCAGTATTCGCGCCATAAGCTACAATCTGGCGAACATTACTGCCCCTTCGCAGTGCCCGAGGCCACGAATCTTTCCCTACAATCCCTCGGGATCGGTACTGTTCAGCCCTATGAAAACGGTTGCAGCAAGATAATAATTGAAATTAAGTTAAGACGGCACATTGATTAATCGGGTATAACGCTATTTTCGCCATGGTAACTCGGACAGAGCACCCTATGGACACGTACCGATGCCTCCGGTGTGCGGAAAGGACAAGCTTGTTTGCATGCGTACAGCACTTGTGGACTGACGAATGAATCAAACGGACGATGAGAGCATTAGCAGGTCCGAATTTGCCGCAATAGCAGACACGCAGATCTGCCTTTCCCTCCCTATCACGTCATGGACACGCCTCAACCGACGCAGCCGTAGACGTCTACTAGACATGGCCTGGACCGCAGTGGAATAACCTAGGGAGCTGCAGTTGACGCCTCGAGGAACAAGGCCAGGGGGGTTTGCTAATTTCATTACAGAGTCAGACAGGCGTCAACGCCCTCTGTTTCGGTAACGGTCGATGAGTCATCACGCCAGGAGGCGACTAGTGGCAACCGCCTTGATGACATCAGCCCCGCTGCCGTCTTCCGTGGGTGACAGGTTAGCAAATGTGGCCAAGGGCAGCGCTCAGTGCGGTACAACGCAATAGTACCACCTCGTCCAATCTCACACAAACTGGTTTGCTTCCAAAGCGTCGAAACGCACCTGGTGGTTCTGGGGAATCACAATTTTTTACAAGGTAAATTGACGTACCAAAGGCCCCTTCGATCGGTCAGCTTAAAAAATCGATCGTACATTTGTCGAAAAGTAAAACGATGCTCCTATTTTACTAAAAGCGATTGTATTGGTAAAAAAGAAACCCTGCTTGTTCATGGGAGTCCAGTTTATGGGAAGCTTTCGTCAGCCAATAACTTTAAACAGGGCACCATAGTTTGCACGATTGGCCCATTATTTGTCTACAAAATAATGAAAACGTTCACATTCCACGCATGGGTAAGGAAGAAGGATTGTCGACCAC
>JAYGXS010000006.1:35318715-35331707 GCA_036362985.1 Ligula intestinalis
AAAAAAAACTACACATTTGATGTGCATTTTAGTAGAAGTTCCTTCAGGGCTTCTACTGGAATTCCTACTTCTGTCTGATTTGCCAATAGGAAGTCGCAGATGTAGTCTACTGTTTCCACGACCAGGAAGTTCGTAAATAGCAACGAGATGTCTAAGGAGAGCATCATAATGCCATTTAGGTTTATGTCCCTGATGTCGTCAATACAAGTGAACATGTCTTGAGAGCTCCGTGGTGCTAGTTGCTACTACAGCGGTTTAATTTTATCCGTTAACCACTTCGCTATCGTATGGTAGGGCGAGCTACGCATGTCCAAGATCGGACGAACTGGCAGGCCATCCTTGTGGATTTTTGGGAGGCCATACAGGCGAGGGATATGCATACCTACTGGTCGGAGACGTTCGAGGTCACGGTCGCTTATGAAACCGGCCGTTTGGAGTCTTCTTAGGCAGTCAGTCAAGTGTGCCTCTACTTCATCATGCGATCCTTCTCTTTGTCTACTTACTTAAACTTCGTCTGGTCTGACAAGGTAGTTTCCATTTTTCGAAGGTAACCCGACCTGTTCATTATGACGACATCTGCTCCTTTATCAGGTTTAGTAATCAGGATGTCTTTCTTTTCTCGCGACTGATTTAACTTCTCCATGTGTGCTTTTGACAGCACTCCGCGACTGATTGGTCTCTGATTCAAGTACTGGTAACTACAATTCACCAGTGTCGATTTTAAATGCTGGATACTTTCAGTTGAGGTAGGCTTTAATTCGTAAGTTTGGTTAAACAGTTTTTCAAACTGGGTTTCCAATTCTAACTGATTAACCCTTCGAGCAGGTATGCAGAATTTAAGGCCAATAGATAATGCGTCAACTGTTGTCTTATCAAGCGTCAAAGAGGAATGATTATATACGTACCGATCTGGGTCTTTAGGCAGTCTTGCTTGGGGTTTCCTTTCGTGCTCCCTTTGTAGCAGCGAGGACCTTTTTGCTTCTCTCCCGTTTAGTTTCTATGATCTTTGCGCAGCTGATGAAGTCCCGTCTTTCTTCGTCATTGAGGGTGTCCAGAACGGCAGCGCGCTGGCACACGTGACGCTCTCGGTCTCTCATCTTTATTCGAGTGCTTTCGAACTGGTTTTCAGCATATCTTCGTAAAGTGTCAGTAGTGATAGCAGTACGATTGCGACGCAGGGCTCTCCAGTATTCATTTGGATACTCATTTCTTTCCATACAGTCCCCAATAAACTTGGCCAGAACCTTCGCCTCTGCAAGCTTGGTGTTAAAACACAGGTACCCATTGAGTGCCCTTAACATCGCGGGATCCTTGGACTGCTTTAACTTTGCGAAAATTCCTATTCGATAATTCAGAAGGACAGTTGGCGAGCACACGTATACTTTCGATAAATTCTCTTCGGGCTCTTTGGCCCTCTGCCCTCGATCTGCTCGTGCAACGCGAGGTAGGCCTCAGGAAGCTCGACATGCCCGTTAATTGAGCCCGCGCGTGAATGCCAGGCTTCCTGAGGCAGGCGTGAAGTTCGGTCGTCTGACCGACCCAGTATTCGCACGTTTTCGAAATCGAAGCTGGCTTGGATGCGTGGGCGGCCACCAGGGAATTCTTGTCGTTCCGTTGCACGGCGAGGTCATGCTGGTGCATCTGCGTGAGGACTCGTTTGCCGGTTTCACCAACATAATTGGCTTTACCACGAAGTCAGTCAATACGGTAAAAGACTGCGGACTTTTTATTAAGGGGAGAGTTCGAAACGTCGGACAAACACACTCCTGGTCCCAGCGAACGACTTAACTTCTTCTATCCAGTTACTTGAGCCTCGCATATGCTCGAACATTCAGAAATTGAAGGTGTGCGTGGCGCGGACTATGCAAATCTAACTCCAGAATGATAAGTGGGACCTCAGGTAAGTTTCAGTTTACGACCTCCTACCACAATTTCTATTTTTTTCCGAAATTTCAAGAAACCTGTAATTTAATAATGGGGTTTTTGTCCACATGCATTAAACGGTAATACAAAGTAGGAAAACTTACAGGTATAAATTTATCAAAACATATCTAAATACAATAAAAGAAAAAGGCATTAAACAGTTTTTAACCTATATTACACTGCCTTTCCTAATTCCACACCCTTAAAACCCAATAACCACCCATTTCGTAGGATGAGGTGCTGGAACTAGGGGTTAATGAGGTGCACTACATATAATACTATCACCGTGGGAAGAAACAGTTATGAAAGAGGTGAAGAGGGTAAGGGCCAAACTTAACGCATGCTGGGATCGCGCATACATGAGCACGAGTTGGCTGTACGACGAGGCGACGAATAATCACAAGTTGCAGCTCATACCTATGAAACAGGCCATGAGTTCAACTTCGCTGCCGTCAAAGTAATCACTCACGCCTGAGCCAAGACAAGCAGAGAATCGATTTAAGCCTGGTACACTGATGGGAATTCAACTGACCGATGTATTGAATCGGCGCCTGCGTACAGAGCATTTGGCAGTCACGTACAGTCACGCTCAGGCGGCTATCACAATTAATTAGCCCTCCTCCTCGATAATTGCTCCCCCCATTGGCGTTGGTGACGCCCTGATTAACGTTCACGTCACTGACGTTTGATCAACGTGTACCCCTATAATTGCCCCCCTCTTTCGCATCTGTCATCACTCTTTTTTACTCCTTACGAACTGACGAACCCTGGCAGTTGATTGGCGTACGCACAGTATACTAAACCTTCCTTTTTTTGCTGTTTCCTATCTCTGACGATGGACTCCTGTAAGATTTCGAAAGCTCAGGATGACAAACACAATGACACGATGCTCGACAATCCTTCTTCCTTTCCCATTATTTGTTCCTTTTTAGGGTTCAGATTTTCTCGTGGCTGCTTCCATTGCGTGGATGCGTTTAACCGAGAGGTAACTTTTGCAACACGTAGGCAGGTAAACAGTTCCAAAAGGCGACTGGTCTGCTTGTCAGGCTGGCTGAGCACAACCGCCGACAGGTGTCGTCATGTGTGCAACAACCGCGTGCGAGTGTCAGCGCGAACCACGCACTCAAGATGCACTTTCCGCTACATGTTAAAACTAGTTTCATTACTTGTTAAGTCCTTTTGTTGTCAGCTAGAGTAGCAATGGCCTATGTCATGCACGTTTTTTAGCGACAATGCACCTACCTTTTCATTGTGAAACACACTGCCTAGATGGCGTTGCAACAGGAAGACTCCTACTGCATATTTCAGCCTCGTAGGAGGTCGTGTATTCAAGGAGAATCTTTCCGACCGCCCGCAAAAGTTACACTTTGAATAAAAACAATTACTACTTGCATTGTCTGAATTTAACCTGTTGATTTTGGTTGATCTCGCAAATTCAAATATATTTTATGAAAACCATGCATATAATTATTTTTTCTGACACTATTCTGCAACAAATTATGCCATCCTCGAATGGTATATCGAGATGTTGAGGCTAATGCGGTCGAACCCTTGACGGCTGTGGTTTTCCAGCCCTAGTTCCTTAGGAGATGGGAGAGAATTCATGGGAAGGCCAGAGTAATAGGAAGAGTGTAATCTGCACAGAATTAATTGGAAGGAAGTTGCCACTCTGTCCGGCATAGTTTTCGACCGTGAGGGCCGTGTGAGAGCGTGGCATCATTATAGCGGCCAACGACGCTGCCTGCGTTCACCCCACTCTGGGCGGAGTGAGGTCTTGTGGCAGCCACCACCTTGTGGTCTTTGTTTTATGCAGCCGTGGAGGTGATTGGTTGGATCGCTGGTGGTGGGCGCACCGGCTTGGGCGTGTTAGTAGGTGGCGTGTCAGTGCGTCTGGCCCAAGGCACGCCGAAAACTGCCTTCGCACGAGGTCCTATGCTCTGAGTGACCTAGGTTGTGGCCTCAGGAGTTAAGAGAGCATCGGGTAGCAGCAACCAATCCAGGTAAAGTGTAGGGGAAGTGTAGCTTTCAGTTTCCAAAAGTCTGCGCTTATAAAATGTTTCAAGAATGAAAAAATGTGCCGCATTTTTCTACTCTACCTTGCTGAAACGTTACGCATCCAAAACACATTTTATAATTTCGGTTAAAAAAAATAGCTAAGCACATTTATTGTACGTCCACAGTTAATAATCCTGAATTTTCATTGCGAGCTGCCTTTAAAAAAAAATGCAAACTAAAGTTTTAAATGAGCAGAAGCAGAATAAATTCCTGTTTTTCTTACCGCGTTTTCGAGAGAAATATTTCTCTTAATTGTAAGTTATGTTGTTTACAAGTATTCAAAAATTTTTTTGTTCACACACCGCAATATACTGGCTTTTGTAGTGAACAAATGTCTGTGTACCCACGATGGGTTACATTGCATACATCACTAATTCACAGTTTTTCATCGGTTCTCGTTGTGATCCGAAAGGTGTAAAATTTTCTAAAAAATTTATATCATCCTCTTGTTTAACTATCTCATGAGAAAAATCCCCACTTAAGATATACAAATTAAAAAATAACCATTTTACCATCCCTTGCTTTTTCAGAGGATTTAAAGACGCGTTGTTATGTCTTTTTTTATGGGGAACATTATTCAACCCTCCACTGGATTTTGTAGTAAACATCTCCTTGGCACGCCGTATCGCAAGCAGGTACCGGAAGTTTGGATACTAGAGTGTACTCTAAATGTAACATACGCCTTTTCTGCGTCCGCGTAGTTAGAATGTAGCGCTGTTTGCGAGAACTTTGGGTGGCGTGATCAATTACAACTCTCGGGTGCATGTTGAGTGATCCGAAATCCACAGTCACCGAAATATGCCGCCTATGTGCCTATCGAGGCGGGTTTAAGTTAATAAGATTAACCCCTGTTTCTACAATCTTCCAGACGCGATACCTTTAGAGGAGAGAGGTCATGTAAGGCCAGATTGGAAAGAACAGTGTTTTCTGTTCAGAAGGATTGAAGAATAGTTGGGAGGAAGTTGCCATTCGACCGTGAGGGCCATGTGAGAGCGCGGAGTCGTCCCAGCGGCCAACGAAGCTGCCTGCGTTCGCAAGCTGCCGGGGGGGGGGGGCGATACCGGTCTGGATCAGCGAGGGAATTGTAGAACGGTCTAGCTGTGAGTCAGCTTCAGGGCGATGAAAGTTAGACCAGACTGGGGTATACGTACATTATGCACTGATGCGAGAGGCCAAAGGTTTAACCTCGGTGTATACGCGCATACTATCGTTGATGCAATTTGCAGCTACCGCGGCGAGGCAACCGACTGCCATGACGTAACCTCGTGTGTGCCGTGACTCCTCATGAAGAAGTAGGGCTTCGGAGCCCCTGCATGCCTCTCTTCCGTTTATTTAGCCCCAGGATCTTACCTAGAGTGTTACTCCCGCCAAAACAAACAGCTCCACACCCCTTTGAGGCAGAAACTTCTGGTTTTGTTTGTGTGCGTGTGCGTACAACGTTCAATTTGTCATCCGGATTTCACGGTATTGTTTGCTTTGTACAACAGCAGGCGACAGTCGGAATGCGTCAACCCAGTCAATCCCAACTCGGCATTTCTTCCGCCCTTTGACCTCATTGGCAGTCTCAGGCGTGCTCACGATAGCTGTCTGTGAACTTCAGCCCGGATTCCAGTGTTACAAAAGGAAGCAAAAATGTACTGCAAGGTTTCCAACGCCAGACGGTTATGCCCGAATGCTGGTGCTTCGTTTTCTCTGTGCGTACTCCTGTAGTGACTATCTCAACCCGAAGTGCGTTTGTGCACGCCTGTCGTCACTAGCCCAGGTCCAAGTGAACTTCCGGAAGGCTCGCTGTTTCCAGTCTCTGTAACAGCCAATCACAGACCGACTCACACAGGACCTCATTTGACTACTGCCGAGCAGACCTCACGTCCTCTGACTTGCGGTTGTGCAGGCGTCTGATAGTCATTTTCCTTCTGTCTCTTCTCCAATTCAGTTTGTAAGGAATAAGGAGTTCACCCAGTTCACCCGTTTCTCTAGTTATAAAAAACGAGCAGGCTTATCACAGTAGGTGAAGTTATTAGGAAAAACCCTGCAATCGCTGTGACCTGTAGACTTGGTTCTCTGTGGAAGACGAGAAGAAGGGCAGCAGTCGGAATGAATAGCAGATTTTGTAGAGAGGTTGTGGGAGAGAAGAGGACCGCATCCGATGGGTGCGAACGCGTCACTGTGAAGTCCTGTGTGAGTCAGCCTTGAACGTGATTGGCCAGCCCGGACTGAGGTCGGGAAACAGTGGTGCGCACGTGCTACCAGTCACGAGAGGTTAAACGGTAGACTTGGATGCCAGTCACTAGAGGCCTAGCAATCTCAGCAACTTTCCTGGATTGAGCGGAAAGCTCTTTCGCGTTTACTTTTAAAGCACACCAATTAATCATTGCTATTTGACTTGCAGATCGCAATTTGTCGCAATCGTGCACCTAGAATGCCTTGTGTGAGTTGGCTCTTGGCTGACTTTTGGAATTGTTTCTAATTTGCTAAAATCCTTCATTGAGAAATACGGAAGGCTTATAGGAGTTAAGGCTATCACGGTTAACCCTAACAGCTACAATAATTTAGGCCCTGGTTCCTTAGGAGATTGGAGAGAAGACGGTGGAAAGGCGAGAGTAGAAGGAACAATATATTGTGTACAAGGATTAGGAGGAAGCTGCCGCTGCGTCCGGCACGGTGTCCGGCCGGGAGGGCACGTGCGCCGCCATCTCGCTCCAAGCGTATTCCCGAGTGTCCGTAAGCGTAGGATTTCAGTGATGACCGAAATGGGTTCATAGTCCCAGAGCGCTGATTGGACTAAGGTGCAAGCTAAGGTGCGTCTGTGCGCCCCCAGTCGGCTAGAACAAAGTTTACGCGTCCATTTGCGGCCACCGCGCTCTCGACTGGGCAGACCAACGTCGGGGGTATTCTCGCGTTTGGAGGCGGTTGGCTGTAAGACCGCCACAGGCTAACGTTCGTTTCTTTATTCTGCTGATACTCCCATGTTAAGCTTGTAAAGTCAAACCTTAAAAATCAATTCTCTTAAGTCATATGACAATTCCTACATTTGAGCACATGCGTAATCTGTTTGCATCAAACAAGTCTTGTTAAAATCAGCTTTCAAACGCTCGCAATATCCTTTCAGGTGTTTGCATATGCTGATCACAATAACTCTCGTAGAGTTATGTCAAGGCAGCGTAACATGGAGATGACTAACGACGTCATGAATATCACCACCTCTTTGTTACTGTGCAAACTGTCATGAAAGTGCTAAGGCATTTACAGTTAGCATGTGGAGCTGATTTCAACTTTTCTCTCGGGCGGACATTTGTTAAAAATCTGCTCTTGTGAAACATACGTGAACGCACGAAAGAGGTGTCATGTTAGTCAACCCTGATTAACTTTGCTGAGAACAAAATATCGTTGCTTGAAGTTGCATGTGCTAGCCAGTAATGCGGCTTTAAGTTACAAACCTCTGGAAGGAAACGCATCAATAACGATTCAGTGGAAAGGGTAAATATTGAAACAAATCTTTTTTCATCTGCGAAAATTTCCTTTGAAAATTTCAGAAGATGAATTAGCATCAGGCCTGTACATCAGGCCTGTACATCAGGCCTGTACATTTATATCGTAGTTAACTAAATAAACTCTGCCGGTTGGTAGAAAAAATAGTGCAGTTGTCAGTGGAGGTGGGAGGGGGGGGGGGAGAAATTGGGGTCAAAACTCTGATCAGCGTTAGGGAAGACTGGTAGCCAAGTTACTCCGATTTCCCAAGCCCCGATTTCCTCTGACAACCAGACTATTATTTCTACCAACCCGCAGAGTTCAGCTAGTTAATTACAATATAACTGTAAAGGCCTGAAAAGAATATATTGAGAACACACGTATGTGCGATAATTTATTTTCCAAAAGCTTTTTAATAAAGAACATTTGCCTAGCTAGTTCGGATCATAGACTACATTACTCTAACAGTGACACAGTAACAGGATAGCCAATCGAGGAGGGCATGGGCACTTCGTGGGCCAACTTCGCTTTCAGAGGCCGTTGCAGTATTTACTGACATTTACCTTTAATTGCGGTGCACGCTAAGAAAGTCAAAAACCATACTACGGACATAAATAACGGCACCAGAGCTTTAATTGAGAGCTATAGGAAGGTTTTATACATCTTAAAGTCAATCTTTACCTTCGATACACTTCTGTTGGCTTACACGCTAATAAAAGATTTGGCAGGAAGCTAATTGGTCAACGGGATAACCAATGAGAGGGTTAAAGACGGCTGGCCTTGAGTAAGTACCGTGCTAGTAGGAACTAAACCGAATATTTCGTTTTGCTGGACTGCGCTGGGAGCCAGGCAAATTAAAGGGACTGAATTGCCACTTGCAGTGGAGAGGAAGGAGGGGATGGTGCAGCGCACAGCCAATCAGCCGCAACTGCAAGGTATTTGGGGATTAGGGGGCGGGCTGTCAGTTGGATGTAGACAAACGTTTCGGGTAATTTATGACCGTAAAAACTGTTCAGTTCGAAAAAAACGTCTTCTATGAATGTACGATGGACTTTCCTAATGCTTGCTGACCGAGCAGGTTCAATCCATTTGCCGGTTGCCGAAAGGCTGTTGGCATCCGATTGAGGGGATATCCTGGAGTAGTCTTCAGGCTGTTTGATGTACAGAAGCAGTTTCGAATTTAATTTACTTAACATGTTTAGGTCGTGTTGGGTTTACTTTAAATTCAAGCATTAACCATGTAACTGCGAATGTTCACCAGAAATAGAGCTTTCCAAATAGACAGGAATAACGGTTCCGACTCTACCCTGGGTGGATGAAAGTGATGTAAGCCAACGTGTCAGAAACAGTCGTTACGTTTTATGGTGTTTGTGCCAATAGCGATCTCCCACCAAATATAAAATCGGCGGTTCGATTGCAGAATGATGGAAAAATACAACGAAGGTGACCATTTAATTATTTATGGTTTCATTGGTAACATTTTCAATAGCGTGGTCAATTACGTAGGCACCTACATTATGCATCACCCATTACGCTTCTGAAAATAAAACAACATCAACAAATCTAGTTCCTTTAACTCAAGTGGATATTCTGCGTGTTTGCCAATGTTTATTTTGAAGGAATCGAGATATTTATACGAAACAACTAACCAAGAAATGTTTTTGCTTGCGCGTTTATTGATTTATCTACGTGCTTACTTAACAGGGTGATGAAATAACAGATGAAATACAAATGCTAGTTTTCAAAAATTACAATATTTACAATATATATCAGCAGCAATGAGGGGTGCTCCCCGAACGAGTGTCGAAGCGGGACAACATCCCACATATCCGATACTGTTCAATAAATTACACAGCTTCTATAAAATACAGTCGTTGCCGTCCATACTATCTGCATATACTACCAGCTGTTACGACTGCCACGGACTCTGGCGAGACCCAAGGCAGACCAGGACAGATGGGTCCCCTTAGCGATCAGGTGAACGTTCATCAACGAGTGTTTATATCGCCCGACCTAAACCGGCTAGAAAACATGCTCGTGGATCAATGATCAGGCCACTTGATTCTGATCAAAAAGGTCGCAAGTTCGAGGCTCGATCGGGGCACCACTTGGGTCTAGGTATGACTGGCTGCCGATAGCTAATAAGCCATAAAAGGCCGTTCAAGTCTCCCTTGTCCTTGCTGGCAAAACTATCTACAGTCCACGAAGCCATTAAATAAGCAAATTTAACAATACATTCCGATATTTGGAAAATACACCGATCGTCAGGTGTGAATAGTTTTGTCACGGTCACCCGAGTAAGGCCAAGCTTGGGCTCCACTTTCAACCGCTTTCTGGTGGCAGGAACCAGCATTCACCCTCGTTGATGAACACTTACTAATCGCCAGCGGAAATCACTTTTCCCGTTCTGCTCTAGGGACCACTCTCGAGCCACGCCAGCCGCCGTACAATAACGTGTAGTGTGACTAGATGAACACTACTGACGCATACAAGGGAAGTAGAAGATGCGATTGCAGGAACAATAATTCTATTTGCCTGACGTTTCGAATTCTGTCAAGAACCTCCGTATCATAGGTAACCGTAGAATAGTGTGAGACATGCACAGCTTGCAAGGTATTTATAGTTCCTAGCGGTTAGCCGCATGTGTACTTTAATTATCCACGCCTGTCACCACAGCTTGGGTGGGAATGCGTGTAGCCGCTACGAACTACACATGCCACAAAACCTGTGCATGCCTCATACTATTCTACGGTTATCTGTAATGAAGGATTCTCGACAGAATCGGAAACGTCAGGCAAATAAAATGCTTGTTCTAGCAATTTTATCTCCTTTTTCGGAACTGCTGCCCTCCTTCAGCTTACATGCTTTGGTACTCCGCTCAGAGCCTTTGGAGCTTTTTGGAACCATAGACTTACTCAAAGAACTCACCTGTGTATTAACTACAGACGTGCACGCCTTTTTCGCATATCCGCGATTCTTTATCGGGAAGGCAACTTAAATTCCTTGGAATAGTAGCCCTTTCCAAGCTTTTTTGTGAATTCACAGTGTCTGGATGAAATCCCAAGGCCTGCGTCCGAAATGAAGGCAAATACGATTTGATTTGACCCTTTTCTGAGAACCCAGCAATCTCTGTGTTAAGTTAACCCATGACAGCAATGGGAGGGCTTTAGTGCAGCCAACGCCGTCAACAAAGGATTTAAGTGGACCTCACCGCGAACCATGAATTTTGTTACACTTTGGTCGATTTACATGTCCAGCCTACTGAATCATGTTGAGTTCGCCAATTCTGACTCCGTGAGCTGACGGCAGAAGCAGGATATTCCAAGCCATAAATTTAGGATACACGAGATGACAACTGAGCACAATGAATGAGCACGGTTTTTTGGTAGGTATGAATAAGAAATAAGAGTATGTAATGACTAGCTCCACACGAAGTTCACTTTTAAAGGTTTGTTGTGACTAGCTCAAGTGTACAGTCCTGCAAACAACGTTAATGACGAAATTTAACTTGGTAGTTTAACGTATATCTGGACGGGTTATGTTGATCAACTGAGTGGATTTAATAATGAGAGGCAATTTGTTTTGGAGAACTGCACTTTTAGTTAAAGTTATTGGGGGAAATAGGCTCTCATGTTGGCTAAATCATGAGTGAGTTTATATTAAAGAAATTTCTTATGTTATAAGGAAAGATAGAACCGAACTTTCTTCTGCTTGAACAGAATTCCTAATTAGTAAAAAAGGTGGAATAATAATCCCTTCCAGAACTGGAAAATTTTGTGCAAATTTGGTCAAATAGAACTGAAGCGACGTTTAAGCAAACGCATTTATTTTCAGAAACAAGCAGTGGTACAAGTTTTCAACATAAGAATTAGCTATTCTCTGAAGTTTTTTGCGAAAAATGCAAAAACAAAAAAGTTTTTGGTAGAACATTTTCATTTACCTCACAGCTGGCTTTTCGCGTAAACAAAGTTTCCATTTGTTACCACGAAGACAACCTATAGAAGGGCTCATTTAATGCAAGTCATATTGAAATATAGTTTTTTGTAAACAATACGTTCAGGTCAAGCGTCATTTAGAAACAGAACAGACGGAAGAATAATAAATATTTCAAAAAATGGTCATGTATGTGGCCTGTTTTTTACATTCGCGCGCTAATTACGGATCGTGGAATAGATTCTCTTAAGTGGAAAATAATCCGTTCTGAAGACAAAGATATGTTCTTTCATCTCCAGTTAAATTTAATCGCTTTTCTTCAGGTAAATTCAAAAAATTGTCAAAAATCTCCAATTGCCCTGTGACATTACGTCTGATAAAGTTAATATACACAGAAGTTTGTCAGCTAAATATCCAATAAAAGCACTTTTTAAAGAGGGAACCTATTATGGAAGGTTTTTCTATTAATCTTAGGAATAATAATATGCGTGGTATCTAGCAGACATGTTGTATGCTCAAAAATGCGGTTTTTCTGTTTAGAAGCATTTCCAAATTTGACCTACATGGCCATCTAAAAAAGAAATTATATCCAAAAGCCCTTTTTCGGTCAATGCTGTTTAGTTATATCTTATTTTAAAGGTTTTTATGTAAGCGTCAAATAGAAACACAATTTATCAAATTATCAATGAAGGCACCGAAGACGAGCGAAATGAAGAGCGACTTTATTCTACGATATTCAATAAATACTCATCTACTCATTATAGTTTGTAAAAAATATTTTGACCAACGCCAAGTTTTTTTTGTATAAGGAAATTGGATGCTTTAAGTTTTATACTTATAAAAATATTTAAATTAATTTTTCTAACTTATAGCTATTTTTGACGTCCCTACAGTCAGGGAATTATCGAGAAAACTTTATTTTTCTTAACAGACACTTACTACTTCTAATAGTTCCTTTAAGTACTTAATATGTCTAATGCTGCTCATTATTTATTTTTAGTTTTCGTACATGCATTTTCGCTGGTATGGGGGAAATAATTAACCATTTACAAACTTAGGCAATTTTCTTGCAGGACTCGCAATACTGTAAGTGCACATTTGGAATGCTTGCTCCTTTCCGGTGTCTGTGACAGCCAATCGTAGACCGACTCACACATGCCCGTATGCGACGACTGCCCAGCAGACCTCACTCTAGACGCCGTCCGTTCGCTTGCGGTTGTGCGGGCGTCTGATAGTCATTTTCATACTGCCTCTTCTTCAATTAATTCTACAAAAAATAAAATCTTCTTACTACCTCGGCCTTCCCATGACTTCTCTCATCTCCTAAGGAACCGGGCCTGGAAGATGGAAGCAGTTAGATTTAAACCTTCTTAGAATTAAAACCGCGATAAATATAGCAGTTTAGTAGCATTTACTTTAATTGGAAGGTTACCTGATGCCCACAGGTCGCCGCAAAAGTGATAGAACTTTCTTTGAGTTGACCCAAGTGTGATAAACTCTAGGCGTTTGGCGGGATTTGAACCCACGTATCAGAGAAAGTCTTTGCCGGAGGCTAACGCTCTATCGCTAAGCTACAAACGCCCGCTTCACGCCATGAGTTTAATCACACTTGG
>JAYGXS010000006.1:35335349-35372764 GCA_036362985.1 Ligula intestinalis
TGACAATGATGTTATACCATACTTCCGCATAGATACTAGCTAGAAGCTCAGACACGTGCTTCACCGATTTTTCTGCTACTGCATGATACAGCAACGAGGGGTTCGGCTCTTCAGTAGGCCCCCAACGTTCTCTATGCAGTTTCTAGTATGTGACCTCCAGATAATAATCAAGGTATTATCGCGGAAATTATTAGGTGCATTAAATGGACTTAGGTGGATGGCACATGAGAAGTAGAGGCGATCACGGGAACCATAGTTTTACTTTCCTGACGTTTCAAAAGCGTACAGGCTTCCGTCATCAGAGGTGGGGGTTGTACCGCGCCTCACAGTAATTATAGTAGGTGACAGTCATTGTCAAAAGGGTTTATGCCAATTCAAAGGAAAGGGAGGCGGGACATCAGAGGGGTGCTCAACCATCGACGACTTGAGGCGGATTAGTCTCAGTCAAGGGGTCTCTCGTCGGATTCTGCTGTTCGCGCCTGTGCAGCTGTCATTGATCTAAGTAGCCGTCCTGGGCCGGTGATTCTGTTTGTGTTCACACTTCCAGCTGGTTTCGCACCTACAGAATGAGCGGATGAAGCGGTTAAGCTGATGATTGCTCTGGGCTCGTGAGGGCCCGGATTCACGTTCCGTCTAATATGGTGTTCACTTTTCCCTTCATTGAGTTTCTTTCGGAGGGCTTGGTAGGCTGTGGGAAGGGACACACAACGGTTAATGGAGTTTATACACGTGTGCCAGGCCTCGATTGTTTCCATCACCACGCGGTCATTTCCTCGACCCAGAATTTCGGCATTCTGATCCCGTAATCGCCTCTTCTTCTCATTTCTGCCCGGGGACTCGGATTTTCGCTTCTATTAGCAATATATATATTAAAGCTTACTGAACCAACATCCGGATGCCCCTAGCATAAACGCTTAAAAAATAAATTTAAAAGCCTTTTACATAAAATGTTCTATGTAAAAGGACTTGTTTATGCAGCATTACTTTTTGGTTCATATATTATCGTGGAAGTGTCACTCAGTGATCACGAACCAACTCGCCCGCTGGCGATTCGGCGCAGTCAGGATAGCTTAAAAACGCTTTTGGTATATGCGTTTATTGTGCGAAAAGAGGACGCTGAGTTCAAAGTGGGTCATCCTCTTGTTTATTCTCTCTCTCCTTTTCAGGAATCTATGCTGACCAGTATGGCATTAATGGGACGTTTTACTGTACCATTGAGAATTATGCAAAACATCTGGAGAGCTAGGATACGAGCCGGTAACTCAGTTCCCGTCCTTTTGACTATCCAGTGCGCTCTTGCTTACTGAGGAGAGTCGTAGCACCATTTATGTGACGTTTCCAAAGCCTCCGTTAATGTTCGGCAACTAATAAGAACTAATACAGCTCATAAAGAAAGGAAACAGATCAATGGAAAGATTTTAAGCTATAGAAAACTAAACTGGTGACCGCCTACGCAATCGTTCGATAGAAGACTAAGGAAAGGATTTCCGAGATTAAGCAAAAAAATGAAATTTCGCCAAACTACAAAATAAACTGCAAACCAAACAAAAAATAAATAAACTAACTAAAGAAAGATCAACTCAAATAAACTAAACCACCTAAAATAAGAACGAACTAACTAAAATGAAGGTAAAAAACCAAGTAAAAAAGTAAACTAAAGTTAGCTTACCTAACTTAACTGAAAACTTATCTAAAAAGATGATAAAAATAATAAAACATAATGATGAACTCAAAACTAAACTTAAGTAAAAATAACTTTAATATACCCAAGTTAAACAAACCAAGATGACTTAACTAAGGTAAAGATAACTAGTAAACATTTGAACCCAAACAGCAACAGCATGTGTTTTAATAAATATAAAACCGAGTTAAAAATAAACAGAAGCCTATATAAACTATATAAACAAGGGCAAACTGAAATAGGCTAAACTAGCGGAACTCAAAATAAAACTAAATTTAAAATAAAACAGAAAAAACTTACAAATAAACTTAAACAAAAAATCTTTACGATAAATAAACTATAAAGTATAAATAAACCCAATATTTAATTAGATAAAAAATACTGGAACCGAAATTAAATTTAAATTGTTCGTCCGAATATGGCTGACAGGGCAGAAAGCTGTCAGTTGCCGCTTGCCACCCTCCGTCTTGGAAGGGCGAAGGTAACTGTGGCAACAAGCGGTAAAGCACGACAAACTTCTGAACCACTTCCTTGTTCGAGGATGCCTGTATTCCGAACTGGATGAAGAACTACACACCTACGAGATAGTTACTGTCTTAGTGACGTGTTGGAGGTCAAACACATGGTTTAAAATTTTACATCCTACATGATGTATTGAACGTATACGATCGCTCTCATGCAAATTGATGATGGCAATGAAGGCTCTAGCTCATTCCATAGAATGCACTTTCTGCTTGCAAAATAGTGGTTTTCCTTTAGTTTCTTTGTTCAAGTTTTGAAAACAAAATCCACCTTACCCTTTGTTTGGGCAAGTTCCTCTGTTAAGTGTTCTTTAATACTAATTGTGCTCAGCTGAGTTTATTTTGCTCTTGCAAGAGGACAACTTACATCCAAGGGGCGGACCAAAAAGACTTACCAAACAAACTCACAAAGAGAAGAAGTAGATCGATGGAAATAAATTAAGCTATAGAAAATTCAAATGATGACCGCCCAGTATATCGTTCGATAGACGTCTAATTTAGGTTCAAGCACAACACGAGAAAATGCCATTCTCATTTAATACGCGACAACTGATTATGACGGTTAAATGGGTGGAACATATCAGGAGAAGAAAAAGAAGAATTTAACAAGTGGCACTTATAAAATTCGAAAAATTAAGGAAAATTATTTCAATAACTTAAGGTTCGGAAACTAAAAGTGCACAATGAAAAAAAATATGCAACTACGCGAATATCGGGAACTGCTTAAGTTTGCGGAAAAATAAAAGGAACTAAGAATTTCGGAGAGAAAATTCATGGGAAGGAAAAAATGAAATACAAAACGCATGTTACCAATATATCTAAAACTATACTAAAAACTAAATTAAAAATGAAGTTAACCAAAATAAGCTCATCTAGCTGAACTAAAAACTAACCAACTACAACTTAACTAAACATATTTAATAAAGAAAGGTAAAATTAAATAAGCTTACACAACTGAACTAACTCTTGTCTAAAAATAAGATTTAAATAATAAAACATAATAAGGGACTAAAAACTGGACTTAAATATAGATAAGTTAAATATAAAGAAGTTGAAAAAAAACGAACTCAACTTAGGTGAAGTTAAATAGTAAACATTTTAACTCAAAGAGTAACAGTATGTGATTTCACAAATATTAAACTGAAATAAAAATAAACAAAAACCTTAATTTACTTAATAAAAAAGGCAAGCAAAACTATGCTTAGCTAATTAAACCCAAAATGAATTTTTACTTATAAATAAAACAAGAAGAACCTTAATCGTAAACTTAAAAGAAACACAAAAGAAACTTTAACTATCAATAAACTATAAGTGAACCATTTAAAATGCGCCAAATATTAAGTTATATAAACAATACTAGAACATAAATAAGACTTAAATCGTTCATTTGAAGTTGACTGGCAAAGTAGAAAGCATTCGGTTGCCAGCCTCTCCTTCTGAAAAAAATCGCGGCAACAAGCGGTAAAGCACGGCTAACGTTTGGAGCACTTCCGTGTTCGAGGATTCTTGTGTTCCAAACTGGATGAAGAAATATATATGTATATATATCTACGAGATACTCCATGCCTATGTGACGTGCTGGACGTCGAGCTCAGGCCTTAAAATTACACCGCCTCCATGACGCATTTAACTTATATGATCAATCTCATGAAAAGGGATGCTGACAATTTAGGTGCTAGCCGTTCTAAAAATGCACTTTCTGCCTGAAAAATAGGGTTTTTCCTTTAGTTTTTCTGTTCAAGTGTTTATAAATTTAAACAAAATCCACGTTACGCTTTACTTGGGCAACGTCATCTGCTGTGTGTTCTTCAAGACACTTCTGTGCTTAGCTGAGGGCAATTTAAACTCTAGAATTGTCCTAAAGAAGTCTTGCCAAAACCGCAAATGGACTTTTGGTCCGACCCAAACCGTGATGGTTGCATTGCAATCAAACGGCTTATTCGTGGAAAACCAGACAAAACCCGATTCTGAACCGTGCAAAGGCAAACATGTCCACAAGAGAGTGGAAACCTATTAGAATGTATTTTAGGTCAATCAGCCGTCGCATTATTCCAGGCCAGGTCTGCAGACCTCCCTCTCCCCTAGCTATTTACGTTACGCGGATTCTACAATTTATTTAATGGTTCATGAACTGTCAGCCAAAATTTGCCTTTTTATCGGTTCCGAAACTATAACTTCAGAAGAGTTGAAATATTTCCTATCGCGCAGTTTTACTCAAAAATATTTTCAGTCACGTGAGGATGTCGGATTTTAAATTAATTTTTTGCCTGCCGCCCGCAAACCCACGCTCTATATTTTTCCCCTTGGGGTGTTTTTGTCTATATAAATTCAAATTTGGATTGTGGAAAGTATGCACACAATAGTTTTTATGCTCAGTTTAAAGAAAATGGGGCCTCGCATAAATTACTTCTTTTGGTGTCCAACAATTTTATAATTTTGATATTTATTTACACCATGAAATTTCCATTCACAAAACACCGTAATAGGTCAAATATTCATGTAACTTTTACACTATTCAACCTGATCCAGACCCATTCTAAAATTATATGAGCCCCGTATGACCCACATTCAACATAAAGCAGTGTGCGATTTTCCTTGGATGAAATGTACACAACACGCAGGTCTAAGATCGCTAGAACAAGGCATTTATTCACCTGACTTTTGCTGCGGATCGATCATCAGGGACGATAACATTAACATAAATGGCACACTTATGACAATTAACGACTCCCCTATCGCGGATGATTGCCTGATTGAGCGATAATTGCTTGATGACCGGTGTGCGGGCCGTGAACTATTGAAATTTTACCATGCATGATGCAATTAGACGTGATGATTGCTCGACCATCTGGTTCCCCGGCTTTGGTGTTGGATGACAGATTGGTCTGTGCTTTTTCCAATTGGCGAATTACTTTGGCCAAAAATGAGCCTCAGTACCGGCTATGGATTTGGTAGGTCGTTGCAGTTGTTCATAAACTGGGGGCCCTGAACCATGACTGAAGTAATTCGCAGCTCGCACGTTTGTCACCTATCACAAGAATGTCAGCCACATAAATTTTGGCTGTGTGGTTGGGTTTCATCAAATGAGCCGCGACTTGAGAATTGGTGTCAGTGGTTCACAGACCCCCAATCTTAAAACAAGACCATCGACCTGCTCAATCCGTCTTCAATGCGGAAGTCTACTTTAGCGGAGCAATTCTTCCCTCGGGAAAGTACAGGCCAACGCGTCATCTTATGCCAGTCCCAGGAAGCCAAATGGTCGGGTAATTGTCATGCCCAAACTCAAGCATGGGTAATGAAAGTTCAGCAGGCCACGATCCGCACGTCATTCATGAAGCAATTAGCGCACAAGCGGTCAATTATCCTCAATGGGTATATCATTAGTTGTCATAGTTATGCATTAGAATATTAACTATATCCTATAAATACTGCAACTGCCTCTGTATGAATCATCCGTTTCTGCTATTCTCTTTGATGATGCATCTGCGATGGATTTAGAAACGTTAGGCGAATTAAATTATTGTCCCAGCGACCACATCGTCTTCTTTTCAAGTTGCACATCACGAGATATGGACCATAACACGGCCTTCTAATAGAACAAGAAGAAAAAGTAATCTGATAAATAAGTCAGCCTTTTCAACCCCTTCTTTAACAGTTTATATTTAGACTTAACTGGCTTTTTTCTGATTTCCTAAATTCGTGTTAATAAAAGCAATGAGCATTCTGTGGGATTTGTTTTAAAGCAGAAAGACATGATTAAGTAGAGCTTATTCAGGTAGATTTTCAGAAAACCGGCAGCAGTAAGTTATGGAAACCTTCTCTGCCACAACTCATTCCGGGATCATGTGAAACGGAAAGAAAGCGGTAATAGGGGGCAAGCAGTGAACTGTGGTTCTGCTAGGTTTGCATATGCCAAAGACAACAAAAACGCGATATTTACACAACTAAGCAAAAAACAAAGCTCAATCAATAAAAGGAGTAATAAAAACACAGTACAACAACTACATGCGCGTTTTATGGATGCAGTACTCAAAACACAAAGGGTTATTTTTCAAAGATATCAAATAATGAACGAAACTTCGGTATAGGACCCATAGTTTAAATCCAAGGGGCCTTTCTAATCTATCCTTACAAATGCTACAGTAAGTAACCTGTACAATTACAGGGTTGGGATAAAATTAAAAATAATTTTAAATACGAATCCTCTATTAAATTGGGATCCAGTTTCAGGATCACGGAAGTTGACCTCTGATTGCAACTGCCCCAATGATCCATTCGTTGCTTAGGCTTAATTTTGTTTTATCAACCTACTGATCATCATTACAGGCTAACCCCAACGTTCACTACCATATTTGCTAATCTAGACAGACAGGCAGACGGGTGTCTACTTAAACAAACAATAAACCTGAAAAGAGCACTTCAATGCTATTCCCTACTAGGGAGAAATAAAAATTAAGTTTGAATTAGAGCCTAATTGCCTGAAGTACGGCTAACTGGGGAAGGTCAATAGGCCAGAAACTGCCATTACAGTCCCCCTGGCCTTTATCAAAATATGATTATGCATATTGTACTATTGGTTATGCCACTACATTTGGATCTTTAGAATAATCATCAAGACAAACAGACAGGATTACATTACAATAATATAACACGTGGTACGTCCACACGCTTCCTACCAAGCCGCGAGACGGTGATGAGACAGCAGGTGTACCGATGCCGCGAAAGGACGAGGAAATAACTACAGCCGGCATTCCCCGGGCCACCCACGCCGTCACGAGACGATGACACCTTGCGCCGCATGCCTCCCAACAAAACGCGAAACAGGGACGACGGGCGACATGAGCTAATTTTCAGACCCCCTCTTCCAGTCTCCCTGACTGGAATCTGAGCCCTTTGATCCGCCAACACCGCTGCCTCCCCCATCTCCCTCACTCTCTAATTACTACAGATTGATTGCTTAAAATTTTGTTAACTCTACCCTCCCCTATATTATTATATTTGCCTGAGCATGACGAATGAATTGAAAACGTTCTTTCGCCTAGACTTATAAGGCTGTAAGTTGTTTTACTGCACCACGAGGAACGACCCTAAACAAGTATGTATATAAACACCCGAGACGTGCCGTCATAATACTCTGTCAAGCTGTATGCAGATGTCCAAACGCTTTCTGTCTACAGCTCATTGTGAACGAATGGGGAAGATCTTAACGTAAGGAGCAGAATATGCACACTTTTCACACGCTCGTTGTATACACAGTACGCGCCAGAATTCGTTCAACATGCCGGCATATGCGAAAGATTGATACCTTTTCGTTAATCGACATTAACTCTGGTTGTGATACGGATTATAGTGTGGTCTATTCTGAAGTTATCTCAGTCATGATAGGATGCCGGAATTTGAATGAGTTTCTTTCTGACCACTAACACAACGCATGTAGTGTAAAATGTAACTACTTAAATAGTATGCGTAGTTATCATTGATTTTGATTGCCTCTATAAATTCAAATATATTCTATGGAAAACGTATGCGAAAAAATTATTGCTTGTGCTCGTTTGGTGGCAAATTACGCCTTTCTAAACTTTATACTCAAACAAAGGGTATCCTTCGGTTTTAGAAAAAGTTTTAATTATGAGCTGTTTTACGATTGCGAGGTATTCATTCATGATATAGTGGTCGCCATAGACCATATAATTTTCCTAAATTTGTATAAGTTTGATGATTACTCCAATACCACTGTGAATAAAAATTTAAGAAAACATAGAAATAATAATGAACGGCATAAGGCCGATTAAGTACTTAAAATAACTATAGGAATTACTAAGTGTTCGTACAGAATTATAAAATTTTCTCGGTAATGCCTTGGTTCTAGAGACGTAAAAATGGCTCTAAATTAGAACAATGAATTTGTATATTGTGTTAAGTTGAAAACTTGAAGCAACCGCTTTCTATATAATGAAAGAATTTTTTGGTAGTCAAAATATTCTGCAAAGTCTGTTCTTACCGGTTAGGTATTTATTGAATGCGATCAACAAAAGTGTGTCATAATTGTCCTTGTTTTTACTGTCTTCTTTGATAAATTTATAAATTTTGCATTTGTTTGATGTTTACACTAAAACCTTTAAAATAACGTTAACATAAAGAGTATTTACCGAAAGAAAGTGTTTTCGGATATAAGTTCTTAGAATGATGACCATGTGCCTTCTTTGTAGAAATTTTTCGAAACAGCAAACCACATTGTCAAGTATAAAGCATGTCAGCAGTTTAACTCTGCAACAACTATTCCTAAGATTAATAAAAAAACTTTCCATAAAAGGTTACCTCTTAGAAAGTGCTTTAATTAGATATTCGGCTTACAAACTTCTGTGTATATTGAATTTTTACAATATAATGTCACAATGAAATTTTAGAATTAAGAGAATTTCTTTAAGGTTTCTCAAGGTAAACGATTCAATTTGACTGGAAATAAAAGAAATGTTTTTCTTTATAATGGTTTACCTGCCGCATGAGTAGATTAATTCCACTTTCAGATATATACTGGCGAATTAAAAAAAAAACTGGCCACATACATTGCTATTTTTTGAAGTAATTATTATTTTTTCGTCTGTTCCGTTTCTAAATAAAGTAATAGGGGATTTTAAAGTATACAAAAAAACTATTTTTCTTCACGACTTACACTTAGAAAGGCATTATTTGTGTTAAATCTACGAAAGCATGTTAGATATTTGGTTTTTGTTGAACGAAATGTGAGTTTCATTGCTGCATTCAAGCAAAAACTCCTCTGTTAATGCATTTTTTACGAAGAAACCTCACCAGATAGCTAAACATAATTTCTGAAACACATATGTTTAATGTTACTGCAAACAAATGTGGTTCCTTCAACTTGGCTTGACTTCAATCTGAACAATATTGCTTAAACTTTTCCAGTTCTGAGAGGGATATCTTCTGTACCTATTTTATTTATTTTGGGGTTCCTTCTTAGCATATTCAAATTTAACGTGCGGTTTGGCTCGCTCTTTCGTAATAGCATAGGAAATTCCTTCTACATGAGTCTACTCCCAATTTCCCCAAAACTAATATTTATTTCTCTTAATAAACCTAACTTAAATGACGATTTAACTAAGTTAAAGGCATTCGCAGAATTCAATAAACTAAATGAAGCACAATAGTGTTTTCAAATATAAGCCAACGTGTCCAAGCAAATTTCATAATTAGCATTGCATGGTCTTCGGTGGGAGCCTCGTAGCTCAATTGTAGTGCGTTGGCTGCAAAGAAAAGCCTTCCCTGTTGTGTGGGTTCGACTCTCACCAAGGTCGCAAATTTTTCACAATTGGGTTAACTGAGAAAATATACATAGCAAAATAAATATACTTCTACATACGCGAGTATTGAAGAAGAATGACCAAGTACCGCCATAATTTGTTTACTATTCTGAGCTGCCGGAGTCGTACACGAGTCTGTCAACAGATGAACTAGGAACAGCAGAGAAAGGCACACATATAGGGTGAAAAAGCAATCAGTAAATAATGATACAAGACTAGAACTGATGACGTACGGCTCCGCATTCCGGTGCCAAATTCACACATCATTTGGCCGAACTCTTATCTGAAGTCCAGGTTTTTTAGTGTGTTTTCGGCTTGTTTCATTTTTGGCGTGGCAATTATTTTTCGCGTCTGCAACTTTGAGCTCATGGCCCTTTAAGTAGGTGTTGGCAGCTATTTACAATAATTCCTAGTCAGCTAGTGTTCACCGATGTGCCGTCCGATCAGGCTCTTAAACAAACGCACTTACAGACGACGCAGTTGGTCCACCACTGGCGTCTACCAGATGGGTCATAAAAACTTAATCGAACCGCAGTTCATCAGTGCCTCGCCACCTGCCATTTGCTGTCACTGCAGATCAGGTATACATTCATTCAATAATGTGCGAACACCGATCATATGGGCCTGGCAGGCTTGACAGGTGGTCACCCGTTGGGGACCTCTGACCACCACATGATCTTTTTTTAGTTCGGAAGCCCATTCGATCGGTGTTCGCACATTCGTGAGTGAATATATACCCGATCAGCAGTGACAGCAAATGGCAGGTGGCGAGGCACTGATGAATTGCGGTTCGATGAAGTGCTTATGACCCATCTGGTAGACCCCAGTGGTGGACCAACTGCGCCGTCTGTAAGTGCGTTTGTTTCTGTTGTCCAACCAGCTGGTTTTCAGGGTTATGTTTGGCTGATGAAAGCTAATAAGCCCGAAACAGTTCTGTATCAGGTTACCCCCAGACGCTGTCATACCCCCTTACTGATTATATATATATATATATATATATATATATATATATACATATATAAGCACAAAAAGGGCAAAATAATGTGCACCTACAAGTTGGAGACCTAGGTTTGTGCGAATTTATTAAACCTTAAAAGTTGAGTTTTTTAATACCTCTGTCAGATATGCAGATTGTACGATTGATTTTGACACCTTACGGCTAATGTCCGAAATTCATATGCTGATGTGCAGACCGCGGTTGCCGATCGAAGCTGATATGCCAAACAACTTGTTTTGCCCTTCACTGCCCTCAGCTTTCTCACACAACTTGCAGCCTTCCCACAGAAGACGTAATCGGCATCGAAATTTTTTGCTCAGAATAAAAAAAAAAACAAATTGTATAGGGGGCTCTGACTGCCTGTAGAGCCTATCGGCACTGACCATCATCTTCCTTTTTTTCCCACTTCCGATCCCTAATCCTGTTCCCGGACAAACTGAATTTCTTTCTGTTTACTGAATTTCCCACGATTAGGTTTCCTGCTTTATCCAGCCTCTGGAGCGGACCCTAGCGCTTGCAAGTAAAAAAGTGGTCTGAGCGTAAAACAGGTTACCATTTAGTGTAATAACAATGCTTTACATTGTGTTATGATTTGGCTGAAATGAAATTAAGAAATCACACTCATTTCCAGCCATGTGACATTCCGCGGCGTGTTTGCGCCAGAGAAACCATAGAGTTCCCAGAGTTTTAAGCAACAGCCTGGGGGATGGCTTGTGAAACACCATCTGCGGAGAATAACTAACAACGGTGGCCTCATTACAGGGAATTAAGTAAGTTAAACCCTAGCATCTGCGATGTTCTGGTTCCTTAAGCGAGAACAGACACGATGGTGGGAAGGGCAGCTGGTTAAGAATAGTGTATTCTGCACAGAAGGATAGGAGAATAAATTAAAAAGAGTTTTGACTCTCAGATGGCTGCAGTCCGGCTACGACGGTGTCAGTTCGGGAGCGACGAGAGCGTCAGGCATCACCGGAATGCCAGCGCATGTTTTTTTACGGCAGCCAATCACGCGGCTAACGTCTAGAATAGTGGTCGTGGCGCGACCTTGAGATGGGCGAGAGTTGGCGGGGGCGCGAGGCCACGGTGAGGCGTCGGTCAGCGACAGTTCGCGCCTGATCCCAGGTGCCAGTGGGCGCGCAGGCCTTGCAGGCCAAAAGCGCCATGCGTCAGCGGATGATCTTTGGTTCCGAGTGGCTGCTAGGGACCACTAAAGCCTTGCATTAAAATGCACTGGGGGAAACCTTATGTGTGTTTTGTTTGCAGACTGGCAGTGCTTGTCAGTTTCTTTAAATGAGAGTCAACGCCAAACTCAGGCACGAGTCTGCAGGACAGAAGACATGCGCTCAATTATGTCCTAATGGTTTCGATTTCTTCTCATTCAATCGGATGTTATACTCCTTTTCCTTTCAAACGTTTTCAGTTTTTGGCCAAGAGAACTGCAATAATGAAGACCTTTTTTGCGAAATACGTTTTAGTTTGCAGGTAATGCTTGTTCATGGAAACTTTGATCCAAAATGGCATTATATGAGTTATTTTCTAAAAACGAGCCAAGATACATAAAAGATTTCACATACTTTGCAGACTAAAAGAGACTGATGGACCAAAGTTTTTCACTAATGATAAATGACTTTAGCTAAAGTGAAAAGACAAAATGAAATATTAAAGTTTATATTAGAAAAGTGCACGACATAGAAACTCATTGCACTTGAGTCTACCTCAGTGTTAAGGTTAGAAAAAGTTTGTTTCTGCAAAAATGGAGTGCATCAATCAGAGGAAGAAGAATAACACACTCAACAAGTCTCTCAGTTAAAATTTGTAATGCCAATTACATATGACTGTTAGCAAAAAATGATACATTGTTATTATATATTCCAACATATTTTCATCAAAAACGGTTCTACTTTTCGTTTTTATATTATTTAAAATGTGGTTGGATAAGGCAAATGGTTTTTTGCCTGATTTCGCCGATAGGTGCATCACAGGCCAATCAGTGAAAAATTAGTTTTGAAAGGACCTGTCAGGGACAAGCGTTACCACACCATGTAGCGCAAAATACGAGAACTTGCACTTCGTATAATTAATTTTTTTATATTTATAGTGTTGAGGTATGACCAGTTTCAGCTCGTCTATGGAATACTAATGACTACTTCACGCTTCCAGTGCGTTCAATCGATTGCCGATAAAGAAAGTTTAGTTTCTATGTGCTTATGAATACCTCCACAATAGATAATACTTAAAAGAACGTACGGGGAGGACAGACTTTCTAATACAAATAGCCATTTTGGTCGTACTTATGAACCTATTCAAACATAACAACATAAATGCGTAGGAGAATGAAAATCGATAGCAATCTTGGACAGTGGATAAACCAGTGATCAATTAAAATATTTTTATTTTCATTTCCTGACCATTTTTGCCCGGAATAGGAACGATGGACTAAGAAATTCACGGGAAAGAATGACAAATTTACACCAATTTTCTGTTATAGTAAAGGGGCAGAGTCTTAACACTAAACCGAAACTCAATCCTTACTCTTATCTTTATACTACCCTTCAGATCTGAGGAAATTAACGCATATTCCGGAATAGGAAGGTTTTGGATTCCTGAATTTCATCATTTTGTAAGCAGCATAAATATGACGCGTAGATTGAAATTGATCTTCAAAGGAAAACTATCAAGTTTGTTTGACTGGCTGTGGAAAGCTTTCGAAACGCAGTGTACTTTCAAAAATGAACCAAATATAAGCACGCTAACAGAAATTACTGCTTGTATAAGTCGACTTAAAGCAAACCCCATTTTCCTAAGAATTGTCAAAAACAAAAAATTTAACTAACAGTGACTAGCACTCAACGCTATGGTGCTCCCCTCTGTTAGACTGAAATTGCTTTCCGGCGGAACAGACATAAATCTGGATGGCCTCGAATTTTTTTTGTTCTGCCTGCTGTTTTTGATAAAATGAATATCCAGGCCAAATTAACCTTTCTTCGGAAGTAGCATCGACATTTCGGAGAGCAGAGCCAACGAAAAGGGGCTGGGGTCGCGTGCGCATAAATGCATTACGGTCTCTCTTTCCGACTGTTTTTTGCGTGCCATATAGGAAATTTACATTGTACTAAATTTGGGGTCTATGGAGCAAAAACATTGGCCAACGATCGCTTCAGGATCCTGAGGCATGCATAACTTATCGAATAGCGATACTCCTTGTGAAGGGCAGTTCCTTAAACAGCTGCTCCTATGCTCGCATGTAAGCTTTCTTCGGGGGTCCAAGTTGACTGAGCTAGGATATGTGCCCCAATTTCATCCGTTTGCTGTTGTGTTTAAATCCGATTAAGTGTTTTTACTGGCACGCGTAGGTACGGGTTTATGCCGCACCAGCCACATACCCATGATTCCTGTCCAACCAGAGCACGGCAAGCCACAGTACCGGGTGTGTAGTATCTGTGTCCGATTCTGAATTCGGTCTTCTTGACTCTGCCAATACAAGTGAACATGCGAGTCCCAGGAATTAAGCGAGAAGAAGAAGATTTGATGGCTGAGACAACACTGTTATTTGCCTGACGTTTTGACATCCATCGTGGATTCTTCATCAGAGACATGAGCAGAAAATAGTAGTAGAAACTTCAGGCGAATGAAAGTGTTGCCCTATAAATACTGCAACTTCGTGTGCATGTATCACCCATTCCGGGTACTACTTTCTGCTCATGTCTCTGATGAAGAATCCGCGACGGATGTCGAAACGTCAGGTGAATAATTTTTTTGTCACAGTAATCGAATCCTATTCTTTCGATCTGTGCACGAACGGTGGAGAGAATCCGTTAGGTCCAGATCAATTTGCCATTTTAGCCAAGTCGTAAAGCACGACACTTATCTAACAGTCGGAAGTTCCAGTATGTATTATAACCTGTTTTCATGGGATGCGTCATTTTATTTAACGTTCATGCATTGTTTGAGATAAATTTGACTAAGACAACCACATTTTCAATTGATTTTGCCAATTGGGACATCACAGGATTAAGGTTATTATTTGTGGGGTTCCAGTGAGAGGTGATTTATCCTTGAAATACTGGTGAACAGTAGATTAGCCAAAAAGAAGGAATTTTTTCTACGTGTTTATCCAAAACCTACAAAGTAAGCTATTTTTTAAAAGCATTTACCTAAATTGTACGTTTTTGGAGATCCTTTCTTATGCAGGTATCTACGTGAGTCATGTTTTGAGGAACAAAAAAATTTCATATGACCGTTCGCGCCTTCGGACTTCATGGCTCTATATTGATAGAGAAGACGGTGACTCGATTGCTGGGACAGTACTTTTATTCGCCGTCGCAGATAAACCATCAGAGACCTTAGCAGAAAATATTAGCAGAAACAGGAGCTTGCGCATACGAGATGGTCAACAAAATCGCACTAATCCCAACATTTGGAAACCGATGCTGTACCTCATAAACGTCTCGGAGGCTGTCGGTCGCCTTCTCGCGGCCGGAGGCAACCATAAGGCGTCAGATAATGAAACTCAAAGACACACTACCACGATAAAAAAACATCTGGAGTCGTCTACAGCATCTAGTGCAGTTGCGGGCAAAGCAACTGTGTTGGAGAAACTGGCAGACTTCCCAAGACACGAATTGCTGAACGTGCGGCAGCAGTCCAGCGAAATCATGCTAATTCTTAAGTTGCGGCGCATTTGACGATACCCGGCCACACATTCAGATTTGATGAGGCCGAAATTATCGCAAGCGGTATCAATCGAGGGAGCCGAAAATTACTTGAGCCATGGTTTACGGGTCCCCAATCCATGAACAAGTGCAACGATTTGCCCAATCCATATTCGGTGCTGAGACTAAATTTGGCCTAAGCAAATCAACACTTGGGGAGCAGAGAGGCCATCACGTCATCCTACGCAAACATCAGAGGGCCAGATGGCCGGGCAATCATCACGCTTTAGTCCACAACTTGTGATGAAAGTTCAACAGGTCAGAACGCGCATGCCGTCTAACAAACTATCCACGTAAACGAATGCAATTAACGCTAATTGTCGCTGCATGTTTGCAGTAATGACTGTGTCCTATAAATACTGCAAACCCCTGTACATCTATTATCCAGTTCTGCTCCTGTTTTCTGCTAATGTCCCTGGTTAGGAATCGCGACGGATGTCGAAACTTCAGGCGAATAAACATATTGTCCCAGCGATCGGGTCGTCTTCTCCTGAATTACTTCCTAAGACTCGCATGCTCGCTTTTATCGGCAATCTAAATTGACACTGGGCACGACTGGGTGAGAGAAGAGAGAACGCAGTAGATGCAGCGCACGTCTGCCATCTCTTAAAATTAACTCGCGCCTAAGTCACCGAGTTTTCCATCAGTCTGCTGAAACTCGCAGTGCACATAGTCAAATTCGACGGTCGAACTGTCATGATTCCTTCACCCAAAAGTGCGCGTTTCTTTTGTGTCCTCTAAAAAACATCCATCAGTCAAAATGCCGCGTCATTTCATGAAATTGTCACTCAAGAGGGCGGCAAGGTCCTAAAATGCCTGACTAAAGTGTCATGACGATTGACCGAAATCTGCAATCTGCGCAACAACTGACGAGATTGAACATGCCTCTAGGGGATGAGCATGCCTGCAGCCCACGCGTCATAAATCATCCTGATTTGGTAGACACGCGAGCAGCGACACTGTCTGCCGACAAACAGGACTGGATCACACGGCTCTCTGCTGTCGCCTACGCCAAAAGTTGCTGCCGCATGCTCTTCACGTGAAAATTCTCCATTTTCCCCCGTATTGGGCGTGCATGCAGTCCGCAGTTCGTCTTCCTGCGCCCTGAATGGCTGCTCGAACAACAGCCATAGATCACTACCGACCAACCAAAATCCGAGCAGACACGTGCTTTTTGTGTCGTGAATGCCAGCGCAGACGAGGGTGTTCGCGTGCGGCGTACGTGCGCGTGCATGGAATTACGAAGCCTACACGGCAACGCCTCATTCGTGCGATTGCGAGGTGTTTTATAGGGTTGCAAGGCGTGTGCTTTCGTCAGAAGACGACATCACCACAACACCTAAATTTTCACGTCCGTAACAGCACTGTTTCTGGTACGCACCCAGCCTCTCTCTTTTGTCGGATACAGACTATTTCACCGCGCCTCCAGGAAGAAACTTATGGAGTTCTGAGGCAGCAGCAACAGCAGCCATGACGGTCCGCGTAAGCACACAGGATTTTGCAATGATTTCTGAGGGTGGACACTACGTCGACGGCTCCTGGGTACTGTCTGTGCGCATCGATGCGCTCAAGTTGGATCGAAAGTTTCGTGTGCAGGGCGACTGGTCCATCGGCCGTGTCCTGGTCAACCTCACAGAGGACCTCTCCTACCCTCCCAAACCCACACTGCCCACCAGCGCCATCTCCCTCAGTCCCGACGTGGGCTACTCGGGCTGGTCCGATTACGCACTCTGGTGGCCCGCAAAACGTCGCTGGTTACTACAAACCCACGCCAGCCTCGATCAGTACGGCATCCAGGCGGATGCTCGACTGCACTTCATCTGCACCCACGGCAGCCTCAAGGTCCAGCTGCCGGATCTGCAACTGCGCGAATTCTGTGATGTCAACTTCACTGAGCCCGTCTTCAAGGTGGTAATTCGCCTGTGCAAGCATCTGGGCATCCGTCATCCGGAAGAGCTCTCCCTGGCGCAAATGGACAGAAACCAGGGCCAGGGCCGGCTGCGACATTCAACCCTCTCGAGGTCCCGCGATGAGCGATGGTCCACCCTGCCCAGTCAGGCGCTGAGTCGCAGCGTCTTCAAGCTGAACACCAGCTCTCGAACCGAGGTTCGACCAGTTCGTCCTCTCAGCACTACTCTACAGTCGCTGGAGCAGGCGGGCAATGGGCCGACAACACCACCGGGGGGTGGGGACGGCAGCAGACCGATAGGGAACAAACTGCAGAATTGCAGTCGACGTCCACAGGTGTTTGGACCGCCGAGGGTTCGCAATCGCAACGGCCTACACTTTGCCTCCTCAACCTCGACCACGCAACGGCTCACCAGTGGGTCTCGAACTGACTTCTCACCCTCCCTCTACGGCGGTCTAGCGGGCGCCTACAAGCTGGAGTACATTGACGATCCCAGTCTGGTCAGCAGTCCACCGGTGTCTGTGAAGGCCGCTCTGGACTCCAACCACCAGTTGGTGCGATTTCGCAACTTCTACCAGCGAGCTAGATCCTCCGCCGTGTGGCTGGAGCTCGGCCGGTCGCTGATGGAGCAGGGATTGTCGCCGATGCCCCTAGTGCTGGACAAGGATGAACGTGTCGATGTGGGTCGCAATCTCAATGAACAGGAGGAGGATGAGGAGGAGGATGAAGAGAACCGTGTGGCCAAGGTGCCTACCGTGCGACTGCGATTTAAATATGGTCTCTTTTACGATCTGACTGCCAAAAATAACGCCGTACGGATTAATCAGTTGTTTGAGCAGGCCCGATGGTCTATTGTTACGGAGGCGGTTGAGTGCACCAATGAGGAGGCCGCAATGTTCGCAGCGCTGGCTCTTCAAGTATGTATCATGGCCCATTGTTTTCAAATGATTTTCTATTGGGGGCATATTATCTTTTGAAAGTACTGCTACCATGGCAACCTGCCCACAGCGTCCAAATTTTTCAGAATGTGATGTCAGGGGGGATGTGACGGAAACGGTTCTTTTATCCTGACAACGCTATTTTAAGGAGAAGTAGGCTGAGCGAGACAATTAGTTTTCATTTGTTTAAAAACTGTCTTTTTGGTAACTTTTGGAAACTTCTATTTTTATTTTTGAGTGAATTAGCAAATCAAATGTGCTAATGTTTTGCCGGCCTGAAAAAGAGTATTTTTTGTGATCGCACAACAATTAATTTTATAGATTGCAATCGTTTACCTAAAGTGAGCAAGTCTTAATTTCAGTCGAAGTAACAGACAAAAAAAGAATACAGGCCTTCAAGTTTATACAAAAAAATAACGACAGCAGACGATGGAAAAATGTGCTATTTGCGAATGTTTAACGCGAGGGCAATTATCATTTCTCCACAAGTGCCGAAAACAGTACAATACATGGTTGAATCCATTGCTTTAAACCTCGGTCGAAATTAATACTTTAAAGGCCACCGCCTTCTGAAATAGGCATTTTTGTGTAGCAATCAGATGATTTCAATTTCTGATCTGATCTATTTGATGGCCACCTAACGCGATTACCTTAATATTAGCATTACACATACCGCACATATAGAATGCTAATTATTTTTATTGGGGGGCTTTTTATGTCTTGAAAGTACAGCTTTCATGGCAACCTGCCCACAGCGTCCAAAGTTTTGAGAAAGTAATGTCGGGGAGGGGGATGTGACGGAACTGGTTCTTTTACCCTAACAACGCTATTTTAAGAGAAGTAGGCTAAGCCCGCGAGGAAGTTAGTTTTTTTTATTGTTTGGGAACTGTCAACTGCCTTCTTTGTTAACTGATGGATACTACTTTTTATTTTTAAGTGGATTTACAAACCAAATTCACTAATGTTTGCCGGCCTGATTGGGCATATTTTTAACATCGCACAACAATTATTTTTATAGATTGCAATTCTTTACCAAACCTTTAAAGTGAGAAAGTCTGAATTTTAGTCAAATTAATAATTCCTTCCTACTGGCATGCCTCTATCCATCGAACTGATAGCGGAGTCCTGAGGAAATACTGGTTTGCCTTATTCCACATTTTGATTATACAAGCAGCTAAAAATTTCAGGACAGAAGTTACATGCACCCCATGGTTAAATTTCTTGCTTTAAACGTAGGTCGATATTTGCATTTTAAGGGTTACCATCTTCTGGAGTAGGCAAATTCTTGAAGCGATCAGTCAATTTCAATTTATGATATGTTTTATTGAGTGGTCAGCTTTAGCAATTGTCTTAACAGTAGTGTTACGCACACCGCACATGTAGAACGCCAAAATATGTTTTTCTTTCCACTCCGCTCCTCTAATATAAAAAATCTCCTTTGATAGGTTAACGCGTAAATGTCTATAATTCTTCGGATATTTCTGCGGACACAGTACTCCTCGTTTTATTTTCGGACATCGTCTTGCGCACCTTGCTTCTAATATTTTTCCATGCTCAGCACCTTCGTCATGCCAAATAGCACAGTTGTGGCCAAGCAGGCCTAGTGTCGCACCTGATTGGTTGATAATTCCGATGTCACGTGCAAAATGTCCGGAAGGTTTGTTGCACACAAAAAATGCGTAATCTGTTGGTATTTCATACGCACACATCTCCGTTCCTTGCAGTCTGCTGTCTCCCATTTACCTGTCACTGTCTCTTGATTATTTATTCATGCGACCAGGCACCAAATGTGTTGCTGTGTCTTTCCATTGTTCTCATTTATGCTGCTGTGCTGGCGCGATCGAGGGGAAATGCGACCCCGCCTCTCCCACGGCCCTGTATTACAGCAAATTTCTGTAGACAAGCGATACCATTTAAACCTAGATCAGTTGACCCAATTGTGAAAAATGTGTGCCCTCGGTGACAGTCAAACCCACACGGCTTTCGTGGAGCCACCGCTCTACCACTTAGCTACGAGGCTCACCGTGCGCCGTGAGTTTAATCACACTTGGATCGATTTCATCCGCCCAACATACTGCTCGTATGGACTCCATTATTACGGAACAGCACGCTGACTGCCCAGGCAAGACTTGCTAAGCAAGCATCTAGAATCCACCAGTACGAATACGAGGCTCACTTATTGTGAGGCAGATTTGGCAGATTTTCTTTATTCATCATCACCGCGGGAACTCAATTTTCAGGCACCTTTTATCCACTGTGAAGCAAACAGTGTTAAATGTAGCGATCTGCGGATAAATGGGAAGCATTCAAGTGAAACTTTCAGAAAAAACTTTTTTATTGGTTAGCCCCACCGGCTTCATGCTTGAACTTATGCCGCTGGTTGCCGCTGTAACTACAGTGGTTACTAATCCGATCGATAATCTTGAAGTCTTTATCGACCAGGCGACCGTAATAGCATTTTAAGACATTATCAGCTAGCCCTACTCAACCCCACGTGTTGCAAGCCATATACTTGGTGCTTAGAGCGCTGGACTTCATATCAACAGGTCACGGGGTCCAGCTTCAGAGGTTGCAACACCTGAGATGGGGTATGGCTGGCTGATGACGGCTAATAAGCCAGAGGGGAACATGTTAGTCCACCTTGTGAATGTCGGTGATATTTTTCTGCCTATCACTGTAGCCACTGGCTCGAAAGTAAACCCGAAGATCCTCCGAGACGATTGTTGCGCACCCAATATCATGATTGTTCCGTTTTTGTGTGCTACGAGTTAACTTTTAGCTAGCTAACCAGCTGAGTACCCTCGTAAGGTCGAACGATACAAGACTGCCATCACGTATTCCAGAATGAAAATTATTTTTTCAAGACCCATGTTTGGCCCTACGTGAATAAACTGATTTTGTTATCGTCTGCGCAAGCAGTAAAGTACAGCCGAAGGCATATGCATGTTCAACGTTATCGTCGCCAGTCTTGCCAACCGGCACCGATGCATCAACACATGCACCGAAACCTCCTCGCCCCAATCCACTAGAAAGAAAAGAGCACATGCGTGACTTCTGCCAACTCCTCTGTTGATGTGTATGGTGTTCAGCCATTAGGCGAACGAAAAACAGTGTTGTTGCTACCACGTGGAATATTTCTGCTCCCCAACACGCCCGGTAGCAAGAGCAGGGGATATTCTTACGTCATCCCTCATAGCGCAGACATCAGGTTGACTGTTTTAGTCAATTCCGGCCCATTTGCTTTGGTGTTCGTACCAACGTCAGCACCGGAGATTTAAATACACTATCCTTGTCCATGTCTGGCGGAGGCCATGGCCATTCGCCTGATAAAGCCGGTTTTGTGCGCGCAGAAGAACCTTCTTCAGGCCCAAAGCCTAGTATGGCCAACGGCCGCAGAACTACCAGCATTTTCCACGCGTTCTTTCCCCCCTCCCTCTCCTAATTACCCTGTCTTTTCCCACTTTTTATCAACCCAAACCCCAAGCCCCCATTCCCAAGACTAAGTTGATTAGAACGATAATTAATTGATTGCTTGTTACCCTGTACCTTCCCCTTCCATGTTAGTGTAATGGCCTGAAGGGAATTTATCGAAAGTATACGTATGCTCGCCAAATGTCCTTCTGAATTATCGAATGGGGATTTTCGCAACGTTAAAAAGTATGCTCTTACTTTAAGGAGGGTTGCTCTATCAATACTAACTAAGGTACTCGCAAAGCACTCATTAAGGATCTTTCGGAAGGGCTGTTAATTAAAAATGATTATGTTTGTTTCACTAAAGGGGTATGATTGCATTTTTTCGAAATTTTGTATTGCTTCAATCATCCATACGTAAAATATGTACCCCATCCTCCAAACCAAACCCCATTTTAAGAAGTTGGAAGTCTGTTTATCTTGCTATTTCAAGCTGTCGATCAAGTAACCCCATCAAATTTCGGAGGACTTCACTTCTCTCGGTTTGACGGGGATCGCACTCGAGGTTACTATGAACCAGCTTCGCTTCTGTCATGCATTAGCGAAGTCGGTATAAACACAATCAAGCTATTTATCGATATTTTTATATTTATGATGGAGGGTCACTTACCTATTTAGTTAAGGGACACGTTCGTCCCACTGCCTTGGGCTTTAATCAAGAGCCCTCGCAGGCAGTCACAAGGAAAAACGGAAAAGACGTTTCTAGACTACTAGCCATCATCAGCGAGCCAAACACAAGTCTTGGTTTGGACCACATGTTCACTGTGACTTTTTTTCTTTGTGTCTAACACTCTAACTTTGAGCTATGGGTCCGTTGTCTATTCAATTGTAATATGGCATATTATGATGGATTTGGGCACCTAGCATCATAAGAAATATGTCCAACCACAACCGACAAGACAACCGGCCGTGTTATTTTGCTATATACTGCACGGTAATTATAGGCAACCTTCATTTAATTATTCAAAGTCGGCAGAAATGCTTCCTAGGCCTATAACTGTTAGAACGTATAAAAAGCTTCATTACTTCGCATCGTGATTCGAATTTTAACGCATACGCTCGTTGCACTGCACTGTGTTTTGCCAGTCAGGTGTCAGTTTAAAAAAAAGAGGTCTGCTTGGTGACCTGCCACCACATACACAAATTAAAACTACGTGAACTCTCCTTCTCTTATGGCGGTGCAAACGGCAGAGGAAGGTAAAGTTCACAGATGAATACACGAACAGTACACAATTCCTGTACAGTTTGTACTCTTTTGATTTCCCTGGTTACCTACGAAGCGCACTCCCACTGTTTGTGGCATTACTATCATGCTCAAATTGGGTTGCTGACAGGATTTTCATTGGTAGTGGCGGAATAAAACTCCACATTTCCAGCTTTGTCGACAGCGATTTGAGCTCGATTCTGGTTAAGGGTTAGGATTAGGGTTATGTTTAGAAGTAAGGGTTAGGGTAAGTGCTAAGGTAATGGTTAGGTTTAGGGTTGGGGTAAGGGTTAGGGGTGAGGATAAAGGTTATGGTTAGGATTAGGGCGAGGATTAAGGTTAGGGTAAGGATTAGGCTTAGGGGTTAGTGTTTGGTTTAGGCTTAGAGTTCGGGTAAGGGTATGGGGTTACGATTAGGGTTGTGGGAAGGTTTCAGATAAGGGTGAGTGTTAGGGTAAGGGTTAGGGAGAGGGTTAGTGTTAAGGTGAGGGTAAGGGTAAGGGTAAGCTTTAAGGTTAGGGGTTAGTGTTAGGGTTGGGCTAAGGGTTAGGTTTGGGGTAAGTTTTAGGGTCAGTGTTAGGGTTAGGTTACGGATAGGGAAAGGGTAAACGTTATGGTTAGGTTGAGGGTGGGAATGTGATACCGTATTTAAAAAGCTTGAAATTTCTTGTTGATATTACAATAAGTCTTCAAAATTCCATTTTTAACTAGGTTTGGATGAAGGGGTAGTTTTGGGAATAAAACTCCACATTTCCACGTTTGTCGGCAGCAATTCTAGCTCGATTCGAGCTCAATTCGACCTCAATTTGTTTTTCGTGCCTTCTTTCGATTTACGCGCCCAACGCCGTCGACATATAGCCAACGCATTCAATGATTTCAACTAAATTGTACGACTTTTTTTTACTCCTTTTCACAAAATTCGTTTTAGTAAATCAGTCTCACCAACTCATAAAAACCTCATTCTCACGGTTAGCGTGTGAAAAAAACCTATGGTTTGCTGTATCCGAGCCCACTACCAAGGAAACTCCTGCCGGCTTGCTATTTACTGCCGTTGATCAAATATGTCTCACATACTAGATGGTGCTGGTGGTGGTGTGTTGGAGGTGGTGGTAGTGGTGGTGGTGGTGGTGGTGCTGGTAAACTGACGTGCTAGTCACGAACTCCGTATGTTTTTGGTAGCCCTGGCTTTCAGGCCGACTCAGGCTGCAGCATTCGATTATGAACTACGCCTACAGAGGCCACGCTTCACCTAGGCTCCATCGTCGACGACCAGAGGCCGATTTTCAACTTCCTGCTGCCTTCCGAACTGTGACTGCCTGAGTTCTGCTACATCTTGGCAGTAAGAAGCTTTTTTCCTGCAAGCCAGTTGCGGCGCGAAAAGCCGTCCTGAACAGGGGCTGTTCAGGCTGGTTGTAGGGTTAAGGCGGGGGGGGGGGGTGGACAAAAAAGAATGAAGGTTGCAAGCACTACTGCATGTATCACCTGCATGTAAGCAGAAAACTCGATTAACCAATCAGTTATCAGACGGGGACAGTCCAAGGATGCTGCCGCCTCTTTTTTGATCCAACGCACATCGGCAGTGACTGCTTTTTTCGGTCACAAAAACTGTTTGCGCTCATGGAAACAAAATGCCTTTAAAAAGGTATAATAGTAAGAGGTAAGTGTATATGGAAAAAAACGCAAGAGGACTTGAAGGTGATAGTCCGGACAAGGCATTGCCTGGCAATGCCGATTCCTGTTCGAAGATATAACGAGAATTCGCAGGCACTCGGTTACAAGTCTACTGACTATATATATATATATATATATTAGAAGCAGAGGTGAGCTCGGGAATAATGGGTATAATATCCTGATGTTTCGAAGGCGTACAGGCTTGCATCGTCGGAGGTTGGTGTTTGTACACGCCTCACAGTCTTTTATAGGTGTTACAACTGACTTCTCGTTCGCTCTCCGTCTATTGGTGCTAGCTCCCCTGCGGGGGCGGGGCTGGAGCTCCATCATCGTCCTGCTGACCAGGGTTTCTCGCCGTCACCTCGTCGGAGGGGGAGGGCAGTGTTCGCCTGCCAGCGGTCATTGCTCGCGTCTGCATCGATCGCGTCGGTGCCGCATGCCCTGCTGGCTTCCCCCGTTGGCACTTTCCCATGTTCGTCCCGCCGGCGGAATATCGAACTCCGCCATCAGTGTTTATGCAGAGACCGTTGTCATGTGCAACTGCGTTCAAGCCCGACAGGAGGTCTTGTTGGTTCACGTTGCCTGCGGCGTCGCTGACGGCTGCATTGGTGTCTGGGGTAGGTTCCCGAAGGCCTGTATCCTGGTCCGGTGTGGGGTTGCTAGTCGTCGCGACCCATCTGACTTCCTGCCGGTGATTTCGTTGATGGAGCCGCACGCGTAACGCCTGATAAGCCGCCGGGAGGATCGTACAGCGGTTGATGGAATTTGGTGCATGGCACACTGCATGCGTGTCTAATATTAATGACAAAAACAAGGAAGACTACGATGGCCATTTCTGGCTTATTAACTGTCGTCAGCCAGTCATACTCTAACCCAAGTGGTGGCTTATAAGCCAGAAATTGCCATCTTAGTTTCCCTGGTCTTTTTCCGCTGTTTTTCTGCATATCTCATTAGCGGTCCAGAATGGAATAGTTTCTCGCCTTTTTTTATTTCGTCTGACCACGGGTTATTTTGAAAAACTCGAAAATCCCTGTGTATAACCCACTTTTCCGGAGAACCTTTCCCTTTTTCATTTCATCGAACAGATAGCACACCACCTCTGATCTACAATGTATCATATGCATTACTTAGCAATGCCCCCACAAAATTACGTTGAGATCTAACTAAATGAACTGCTAGTAGGGTTTCTGTGAACAGTATTGGTTTTTTCCAAACTAACTGACCATGCAAGACACGCATTCAGACCGTTCATGTGAGCTTAGGTTCAATATTTTCACAAACTACTTAAGACCCCGAAGTCCCTTTCGTTAATATTGTGCGGGCATGCACCGCTGAGGCACTTTGTGTAAAAATATACCCAGCGAGTTCTCTTCACGTCCACCTATTCGCACATAAACGTCTTCGGTCTGTCTGTTTTGCACATGATTGCATGTGTAGATGGCCATCAACGATTTTGCAAATACGTTGAGTAATGTTCACTTAGCGAGTTAGTATTTAGTCCATTGTTATAAATCCTACTTCTTCGCAGTTAAGAAAGCCTTTGCTAGACGAACCATAAAACCCTACTTTTTCATTAATATATGCCCCTAAAACTGGATAAACGTCTGGAAATCCTTTTGAAATTCAAAAAACCGTCGAAGGCGGCCCAAATGCACTGACAGAACTACGAATTAAAGAGAAACCATCTCGAGGTGAAACGAACAGAGCATTTGGAAGAAAGAAACGTACAAAAATGATATTTTGAAAGAATTTGAATTTACAAAAATGGGAAAATTCGCATCTCTCTCGTGAGCTGAATCAACGGAGAGCTGAACGAATTAGTAGCATTGAAAGCACTCGACCGAGATTTAAAATGCCGTGTCGATAATATAGCAACTGAGAGGACTCCCAAAATTGATGAAGTAAATAACAACCATCAGGTTAATACCGCGAGAAATTTTGCTGAACCTTTCTACAGGAGCTAAAGTGGTCGCTCCTTTGTGTTGTGGCTAGGACGGGGATTATTCAACTTTCTGGTCGAATGAAGTCACCCGGATTTAGGATTTCTTTGGACTATACTTCACAGGCAGAATTTGGCTTTACAAAAACACTACCAGAAACAGGCGCAATAACTGAGGCCTCCGCCTGATTCATTTGCTATCGTGCGTCGAATGACCTTGAGGTGTCATTTACCACAAAGTGTTTTACTTGTTATTGCTCAACAACGAGAAACGGCAGTTTTTTCGTCGGCATAACCGTTCGACTCAACAAAAGTTTGCATTTTGACAGTTCTATCGTTTGCAGTTTTTTCTCGAACGTTGCTCTGTCCATAGATGACAGTCAGACATGCGTTTACCGACTGGCCTTATCGTGTTACCGGAGTGGTGGGGAAAAGCTCAATTTCCACAGTAACTGCCTGCAATTAATATGCAGTTAGCCAACCCTGAAAATTTCCCTAACAAGTTGACCTTGTCAAATTGTTTTGCTTTGGTGTCTCGCAAGTGAAGCTCCATACACTTAATCTCTCCAAGCGTGCGCGATTAACTGACCTATCTTAAAACTTAGCAACAGAAAATGGCCCTATGACTTTGCGAGCGTTTTCAATGCCCTTGCTTACTCATAAGCCTTAATCCACTCTTATAAATTTTCCCTGCAAAGTTGGAAATTTTGGCACGTGGTTAGCGTTAGGTCAGTTTTCCCTCTTTTTTAATTTTTCCCAAATTGAAAAACACAGAAAACCCTACGCGAGATGCATGTGGTCAGATGAATTGCGCCAGTGTACACGAAAATGTGAGTCTCAGGAAAAGAAAATCTGCGAAACCTCCTCAATCATAAAGTCAGCCTGGTAATCCTTCTGAAGGATTCTAGATGATTGCTAAGGAAATCCTGTTTGGGCAGTCAGCTTGCTGTTCCGTATCGATGTGTTCCATGCAAGCAGTAAAGTTGGGTGGGTAAAATATATCCAAGTGTGATTAAACTCACGGTGTAGGCGTGGCATTTGTAGCTCAACTGGTAGTACGTTGGCTGCGTGAAGGCTTTCCCTCCTATGTGGGTTCAAATCCCACTGAATGCCGCGAGTTTTTCACTATTGGGTCAACTAAATTTGGCAACTCTGTCAAATCTCTGAAATATTTACAGGAAATAATTGACATGAACCAGATATGATTGCTCGGATAATAGGTTCATTCGCCCGAATTTCCAAAAGCTGTTGCGGATCCATTCTCAGAGACAATGACCACTTTATGCTATTGGCTCTGAGGATAGATCCGTATAAAACTCTGTCCCAGCAAGCATATATCCTTCTCAGTCTGCTGCTTTCGTTCGTACGCTGACATTACCGAGTGGTAAGACAAAAGTTTCGTACTAGCGTAATTGTTGGGCTTCAGTAAAATAACGTGCACAGGTTTATCGATCATAAATTTTGGTGTTCAAGCCATTCGCGCAGTGACGAGACGTTGGATGTCATTTATTTCCTGTCCTACCTGATCGATGGGCGCATTAATGCCCATTTTTGGCTCTACACAAACGTTCCTTTCTCCAACCTCTCCCTGTTACACCAGTGCCTTCGCAAAGGTAACCAACAGCGAAAATGCATTCATAATCCGTGGCATTTAGTAACACAGAAACGCGTTTCGATATGTCAAACTGGCTATTTTCGTCCAGAATGTTCATTTTTTTGCCAGAAAAATATGTAGGAAGCAAATTATGCAATAGGACTGGAATTTGCACAGTGCATTAGCCTAACCGATGAAATGTGTAGTGTCAAAGATACACTTTCTAACTAGCTGGGCACACGTACACTGGCATTTTAACTTCTGGTTGATAAATTGCACACATACACATCTTTGTTTATCTGATCCTTGGGAATCTTTATCTTATAAACTTGAATGTTCATAGATTATCAAGTCTACAGGAGCATTTATTGTAGTCGATAATCGCACACCGATCCGTTTCAAGACGTACCCGTCCTGGTTGAGGCCTTGCGAAACAGACTTGCAGGTGTCCAAGCTTGCAATGGCATCAACCAGGACGGGTATGTCCTGACACGGATCGATGTATGATTATCTGCTTCTGAATATTCCCTATCAGCAACCGACAAGACAGCTGACCTGTAGCTTAATGGATAGGGCGATTGAATCTGATCAGGGAGGCTGTGGGTTTGAAACTTGAGTGTGGCACCAATTTCAGCTGCAAAACTGCAGTTAGGTATCACTAGCTGATGACGGCAAATGAACCAGAAAAGGCCATCCGAGTGTCCGCTGTTTTTGTCGGAAATGCCTAAACACAAATTAATATTAATTTGACCCAAATTAAACAAATCTGCCCAACCACCTAAATAATCAATGTTTCTGAAAACAAGATGTAAGTGCATTGCTGCAAACGGTTTAAAGACGGATCTTTCTTACGAATTTTGCCTTCTAAATGTCCTCCAGTTGTCGGTGTTTGGGAGGGATGGCTTTATCTTTGATTGAATCTGTGGCAAACAGCCACAATGCCTTCCCCTCCTCGTTGTCTAAGGCTCGCTGCCCCAAGGTCTTTTTGTCAAAATAAACTGTTACAATGCTTTCTTTCACTGGCACCACCATCCCCCGAGGCTTGGTTTTGCAGCTGCTTCTGGCTAACCGACGACAGCTGCGTCAACGTCCCCTGTTCTTCGGCCGGTTTGTCGGCGGACCCGAGCGTTGACCTCAGCTCAATAAGCACGCTTTCCTAAAAGCCACTTAACGCGTCACCGCTGGCCAACGCAGCAGGGGGCCTTCTCAGGCAAAATCCGCTCGGGCAATTGCGACACACCAATGACAGAACACTTGAGCTCGCTTCACAGTCATGTAAAAGCAGCTGTCATCATCCCACAACACTCAGTCGACACTCTTGGGCCTGGATGGACGCAGTGGGCACTAGCCCTGGCATCGCCAGTGGCCACTGCTACCTGAGACTGCAACTAAGATTTCTGTGTACAATCAACTCCTCATTCTAGTGCCTCTTGCGTTTTATCTCCAACCTGGGATTTGATCTGATTATTTTAGTGCTCTAGACGCTACAAAGCATTGCTTCCTTTACACATCCCGTGCCATGTAAATAAAGTGACCCCGAAAGTTATGTTCATTCCATGCCAGTATTCGAAACCTACGCACTTGGTATTCTCTACTCAGTTGGCGATTTATGCTCTTTTTAAGACGTAATGCAAGGATACGTGGAAACTCTGTGCAGCAAAAACCACCAAATTACGTACCATTTAAGGAATAGCTGACCTCTAAACAAGTCGAAAACGACTCTGTGAATTACTGTTTTGAGGGAAAGAAATAAGATGACGATTACCGAAATCTCAAAATAGAGAGTTCCTCATGCGGGCGATGTGAAAGCGGTAAGTATTAGCTATAAGACTCTTACAAACGTTTAACAACTCTCATAGACCTGATCAGGAGTTGATAAAATCGGCTTTTCTTATAAATTCTCTGTGAAAATTTTCAGGCTGGTTAAAATAGTGCATAACAAGACGGCATGCACCAAAAAGAATGAATAATTAAATTGAAAAGCAATCGTTCTGGGCCGTTGAATGAAATACACCGAGAAGTCTGTTGGACGCTTCCTTGGAAGTCTGGCTCAGTTTAAGCCGGCGTACGGAGCTAGGTTTTATGACACTAAAAATATTTCCCTTAGCAGATTCCCTCATTTTTTACTGGAATTAGGAGGAAAATTGTTTCAATGCCACGCCGGTAGAAACAATGGTCCATCGCTAAAGAAATATTGTTACGCTAAGTGGGTTGTTGGCATCATAGATCTTTTGGACGGCAAGCAGGTGTGTTATTACGTGATTTTCGGTATTTGTATGGCGCCGACGCGTGGCGTTAATTAAGTAATTTGTAGCCCTTTTGCTACCTTTGGTGCTCTTTTGTCGTGCGAGGCAATCAATGCATTTCCTGCCTATCTTCCTGACACAGTATAGTACAGATTCGGATTTCTAAATACTAACACTGGAATACATTTTCTGGGTTGAAATTTGCGAAGACTCCCATTGAAAAATTTTTAGACGATAAATTGGTGAGCATGTGTTTGTTTTCGCGTTGCGGGTTGGTAAACAAATAATATAGTTATCAGGGAAGGTGGACTGGGGGGTGGGGGGGGGGGGGGTAATCGGGGTCACAAATCCGACCAGCGTTGAGGGGACTGGTAACCGTGAGACGAGAAAAGCTGCAGGCTGTCGGATTAGCGACTTTCGACATGGTAACCGCGACACCATTACGAACTACTTTTGGGCGTGCAGGACCGGTTGGTGTAGACTGATGGTTATTTTTTCTACCGACCGGCATAATTTATTTAGTTATTTACGACATTGGTACACAGGGCTTACGAGCGTTTACCAAAAACGAACGTATATTTGCCACCTTTTCTTCTGAAATTTGCTGGGTTGTTGAAAATACAACGCTTTTCTAAGACAGTTGAGTGGTTTCTGTGGTTCAAGTGCTAACGTTTTCAGTGGATCTTTTCAGAACCTGCGGTGAATGAATTCACTCACTTTGCCACGAACCAGGTTTCGTGAACTGTTGGTTCGATTGAAATGTGATGACTTGTTGCATCTTGTTTGAACCTGTCACCACCATTGTGGGTGTGTGTTTATGCCTTACGGTCGTTAGACGTTGGCGCCAGTTACTTGAGGCATCATCCGGTGGCTTTAGCGCACATTGCCTGATATGCCTCTCTCAGGGTAAAGTTTATTTTGACTCGAACACGTCTGGTCATGACACGTAAGGCGGAATCAAATCTTTTCGCTAGTCTCCAGGGTTGAGGACAGCGCCAAGGTTTAATATAGGCAGACAGTATTGCCGGCAAAGACAAGGAGGACGAGCTCGTTGTCTAGCCGGTTTAGGTCAGGGACTCAAGCCAGAGCAGGACAGATGAGTATCGTTAGCGGTCGGGTGAAATTTCATCAACGAGTGCCGAGAATAAGTGTTAGGGTTAGCCAATACTTCGATATTATTTAACCGGCTAACAGTAGCTTACGTAGCCCCACCCATTAATCCCTACAACCTGCATGTTTTCCTACGAAAACGGGGGTTATAAGGTTTTATGGGTGGTGAATTAGGACACGCCGTGGAATATACTTTAATAAATGCTAAATGCATTTTTATTTTAGTGAATTTAGCAAATTTGTTGATTTATATCTGTAGGTTTTCCTAATCTATATTATCATTTAACTTATTGCAGAAAAACCCGATTATCAAATTGCAGGTTTCCTAAATTAACCAAAAAATTAAAATGTTGGTTAGGAGGTCGTCTGCTTCAACTTACCTGCGGTCCAACTTACCGTTCTGGAGTTAGATTAGTAAAGTCCGCGCAATAACTTTATCCCAGCGGCCGCGGGAAGCAACTTCGACTACATTTTTCCCTTAGCACGCCGCCTGCGATACGTCATCTGATTTAATGAAATGACTGAAATTACCGCGTTTATAAAAACGCCCATCCATGTGTACACTCCTCTATCTAATTAAAATGACCCTAGCCCGGGTGCCTAAAAGCCTCATTAACTCTTCCAAGTCCACGATCTCTTTTCGCTAATGCATGCACACATATAGTTGTGAGTCGTGAGTTGATGAATAGAACATTAAAAAGGGGGTTCCCGCTGGTTTGGATGGTAAGAGGACGACCATAAAAGAAAGCTTATAAATACACGGCAGTAAGGCAAATGGAAATATCTTGCAGCAAAATATTTTTTTCAAAGCGTATGCCACAGTGACTGCATTATCAACTACGCAGTTGCAAATAGACAGAGACCTACATACCTGCTCGAAACGAAATCGGCTGGATTCTACCTCCCAAAATGCACCAAAGGCTTGAACCCTCAATTACAACTTTGCCTTTGAAGAATGACAAACTTTGGCTGATAAGGCTCTTGGGTTGAACAGGCCGCAAGCTGGATTCTAGCTCTCAGATTGCAATATAGGCCGAAAACTTCAGTCGTACCGCCTAATTTATGAGAAAAATAAACTTGTTTAAAACAGTTCGCGCGTGAGGCGCGGTTTTCCATTGCGCAGCAAATCGGCATTCTCCGATCTACAACTCCCATGCCGATTGCTTTCCCGAGGCAAGGGCGTGGCGACCGCGATCAGATCAAAGAGGTTAGCCACCCGACAGACACTAACAGTTCTCGTGTTCGTGGTGATTGAACTAGTCATCACCCCTTGAGCAATGACCGTTGGGGCCGTTGGGATGGGAACTACACGCCCGTTAAGCGGTTTCTTGTCTAGGGTGTCCTTGGTCATTCAACATTTTACGGTGCTGCAGCGTCTGTGAACAGACACAGGTGCATAAGCGACCTTCCACCTCGTCTTCACGGACCGTCGTCCGGGACATTAACTTTCAGCCCATAGCTCTCACCTACCACCCACGAACTTTGAAGCGGATTATTTATTAGTAGGTTGGACTGCAGAGAGCAACAAAGGTTACCTGTGAGAACAAGAGCAAACCGGAGAAATATTAAGTGAAGAAAACAATACGAGCAGGTAAACTGACTGCTGAGATTTAGGGTAATGACCTAGTTAGTGGACAAAAGGAAGGGAGAGAGTGAGGCGAAGGTGAATTAAGTCATTTAATTCAAAAAGGCGAAGGACAACAACAAAGTTAATTACAGAGGAGGTAACCGTTAACGGATGCCAAAGCGAAGTATTGTGTGGAGAAATAAACTGAAATATCCGAAAGTCAGGATTGACAACCTAATAGCGTACAGGAACTAAACAGCGCATCAATCGAGTTGTCAAGAAAACAGAGACAGAAGCTGTGTTCTGCGAACAAAGGACTAGGTCTCCAAAAGACAAATAGAACACTGCCAGTACCGCCAAGAACAGAAGGATAAAAAAAACTTGAGAACACATCTGAAGCTAAGCTGGTAACAATAAAGTTGGTCAGTAACCTTATATATCCCTACCCCCAGGACTCTGTATTAGGGGGTCAATGGTAACAGAGGTTAGATGGGTGGGTCACATCAGGGGCAAAGGAGAAGTAAATTAAAAAGAATTGCATATAAAAGCAGAAAACAATAGGAAACAATTATTTACGTAACCTTATTTTTAGCGCGGGAAAAGTAAAATGAGCAATACAATGAGTGCTACTCATGTCTCTGATGACGAATCCGCGACAGACATCGAAACGTCAGGCGAATAAACACATTGTCCCAGCGATCGAATCTTCTTCTTCTTCTCAATGAGTGGGAAGTAAGAACTCCGCAAAAGTACCCATGAATTGGATGCACACCTATATCTACTCTGTATAGAAATTTAGGGGTTAAAGTAAACACAAGCTAGAAAACTGTTGCATCTTTCAAATGTCCGATCGATACCTCCGTTGTTAAGCTCTTTTTTGAGTGTCCTTTCTATGAAAGATACTTGAATATTACTTTGGATACAGATTACCACAGCGGAGTGCTATAGAAATATGAGCAAATCTAAGCCGAGATGGCTGAAATAAGAATAGACAGGGTGGAACCATACAGGAACTATAACTTGCATCGGCAACAGCAGCTTATGTAGGCTCAATCATTAATCCCTTCTCCCTGCTTGTTTCCCTACGAAAATGGTGGTTATAAGGTTTTATGGGTGGGGCATTAGGACACGCAGTGTAATATAATGTAATAACTGCTCCGTAAAGTTTTATTTTATTGTATTTAAAAGTGTTGTTGATTTATATCTGTAGATTTTCCTTATCTCTATTATCGTTTAACGTGTTGCGGAAAAACCCGATTATCAAATTGCGGGTTTATCGAAATTAATGAAAATAATAAACTGGTGGTAAGGAGGTCGTCTACATCAACTTACCTGAGGTTTAACTTACCGTTGTGGACTTAGATAAGTATAGTCCACGGCACAATGCGCCGGGCCCACCTTCATTTTACATGCGGAACAACTTTCTCACAGCGGCCGCGGGAAGCAACTTCGACTAAATTTTTCCCTTAACACCTCTAAAAAATTTCCTTCTCTGCCTATCCTATTTCACCACCCCGAAAATTATAACCACCGTTTTTGCAGGATAAAATTTTGGGACTAGGGGTATATGAGTGTGGCTACATAAGTTACTTTTGCTTTTAAAGTACATGGAATTTTTATACAAATCCACTTGTATAGCCTTGTTTGTGCTCTGACTGCCGCTTAATTAATTAATTAAGTCAGCCTAGTAGTCATTCTGGTGGATTCTAGACGATTGCTTAGGAAATCCTGCTTGGGCAGTCAACTTGCTCCCGTATTGGTGGATTCCTTATGAGCGAAAAGTTGAGCGGGTAATATCGATCCAAGTGTGATTAAACTCATGGCGTGAAGCGGGCGTTTGTAGCTTAGCGGTACAAAATTAGCCGCCGGCAAAGGCTTTCTCTGATGCGCGGGTTCAAATCCCGACAAATGCCTAGAGTTTTTCACACTTGGGTCAACTCAAATTTTGTTTAATGTTAAGGTATCAAACATCTCATAGGCATCGCTTCATCTTCTAATTTGCTTATGGCCAAGTGCAGCTGATTTTACTTCCTATGCGCTTTTGGATAAAAACTAGATCTCTACGGTGCAGCAGCGAAATATGTAGCTTTAACGTATGTAGGATGTGTCATGTTTGCAAAATTCGATGGTGCTTACTAGGATAGGAGTATTGTTCTCACAGAATGTTGCATACTTTGACACGCAGCAGAAGTCATCAAAAAGAGCGATTATTTGTTTTTCAGTATGATCTTTTCTCATGACTCCCCTCCTTCGCTTCCCAAGTTTTCTTTCAACCAATTGGTGCTAGAGATAATTAGACGGGGGAACAGAAAAGTGCTGCGCTAATCAATAGGTTGTTCGCTTCAATAGGCATAGACAAAATGAGATTTTCTGAGTAATATCCCTTCAGAAAAGGTTTGTGGAATTTAAGCGGTGTTACTTTAGTGCGTGAAAGGTTTTCCGATAATGTCTGCCATAAGACATCGTGTGAAGGGTTTGGGTTACCTACCCGCTGGAGAAATTGAGACCTCCGTTTAAAAGCAAAGCATCCTGTTCTTAAAGAAACTAGCTCCAAGTTATAGTGGGCTTCAGCGAATTTCCTTTACTCGTCGTCTTAGCCTACTATTCACATCGAATTACCCCGTACACGCGTCCTGAAAACTTTCCTGATTTTGTCCTTTATTGCGAGGCTTTTAGTAGTTACTGTACGAAACGTCAACCAACAACATGCGGAGGTGTGTTGTGCCCTCTAAATGTTAGTTTAGTAACTTTCTTTGCAAGTGTATGCAAGACTAACTTTAATTAATCTGCTCTGGGTTCATCTGGTCGGATTTCCTGTGGGAAGTGATTGACGAAAGAAAAATTGAAGTGGCCTTTACCGACATAACTTGATTTCTCATTGGTCTGCGTACGTCCGCGAGCCTATGTGCGAGTTCTAGCCCGCATTTTCACGTCAAATGTGAGTACACATAACTCGTTCTACAACCAAGCCACTTGGTTTTCAGCCCCACCCACATAGTTTGAGCACTCTCGTTCGCATTTGGTTGACTAGAAATACTGGGTTCAACCGGTAAAGCGCTATTTTACATTTAAGCTTAGCTATGGGTGTTCATGAATTGATTATTTCTAGGCGGTGGTCGAGATCTGCTGACTGCAAACGACCAAAGAGTCAAAAATGCCTTTTCATTCATCTTTCAGGTTGCACAGTATTTCGTTTGCGGAACAGGCGTGCTCCACAACCTGCTAACGTAAAAACGGTGGAGCGTGAAATTTAAAGTGACATTACCAAAATAATCCTGTTCGATTCCACAATTATCTAAATCTGGGATAAGTTTCTGCTGGCTGACGAAACACGTCATATCCATCTGCTGTATCGTTCTGGCAACAACTTTGCGAGGCTGTAGCATCGTCCAACCAGACTGAAAAACTAAATTCGCCTTTAGACCTTCAAAAGTTGGTGCGGATGCTAATAAATTAATTCACTTGACCCGATTGTGAAAATAACTCGCGGCATCGGGGAAAAACGAGCCCATACAGCAGAGGAGGCTTTTTGCCCAGCCAACGCTCTACCATTGAGCCCACTGTGCACCGTGAATTTAATCCCACTTGGTGTGATTTACCCACCCAGCGTACTGTGCGTATGGAGTTCATCAATGCAGATACAGTAAGCTGACTGCCCAGGCAGGATTTCCAAAGCAGCCATCTAGAATCCACTCGAATTATTACAAGGGGCACTTAATTATTAGGAGGGTTCGGCAGATTTGATGAATTCAGTTGACCCAATTGTGAAAACAGCTCGTTACCTCTGTGGGAGTCGAATCCACACAGCAAAAAGCCAGTCAATCGATTAAACGCATTACTGGCTATGTTGTATTGGCACTTTCGTGCGTTATAAATGCCAAATATCTACTAGGACTTATTTAAAGGTGTCAAGTAGCATTACCGATCTGAGCAATACTTTTCAGAAATACTTTGATTCCTCCCCAAAACACGTTAAAAGTAGACTTTTCGGTCAAAGTTTGCAGTCCTTCGGAGCAAAAGGATTTTGCAATTCTCTAACTACTTGGTACGCATTGATTTGTTCAGGGAACTGAAAAATACGTTTTTGTCGTTGTTGTCGGTGGTTTTCCTCCAGACAGGAAAGCCGTTTGCTTCTGGTGATGACTCAGCTGCCAAAATCACTGTGCGGACCGATGATTCAGCCCCACAGGCTATTCTGCCTGTCAGTTAACTCCAAGGGTTATGTCCCTGCAGCCCCTCAGCCAGGGGCTATTGTACCGTCTGGGCTGGCCAAGTCGACAGAACAGGACAGGTGGGAAAGGGGCAAATTGGATTTGATTTTTTAGTCGCTTACGCATCAGCGGGCAATCGGTGTCTGCCTCAAACTAACTGGTGAATGCTGAAGAGGATTTGTTTCCCCCAGAAGACAGTCAGTGTTGTGAAGGTACAGTATGGCGAGTGCTGCATAAAATATTCCGCAATTTGAAAAAGACCGGTACTCACTCACTAAACAACGCCTAGAGTTTTTCACACTTGGGTCAACTCAAATTAAGCAAA
>JAYGXS010000006.1:35372774-35394544 GCA_036362985.1 Ligula intestinalis
CTGCCAAACCAACTTAATAACATTGAGTAGGGTTGCAATGCCGTTTATCATGCAGTCCAACTTCAATTATTTTCAGTCACGCTAGGATGCCGACTCTGTTATGAGCTTCTTTCTGACTGCTGCGAAAAATTTGATTCTGTAAAATAATAGTATACACCTTTATCATTGATTTTGACTGCCTTCTGTAAATTCAAATATATTTGATGGAAAGTATGCACGAAAAAATCGTCTATTGTACTTACTTGATAGAAAAGTACGCCTTTTTAAGCTTTATTCTTAAAGGAAGCGTTTCCATGGGTTTCAACAAATTTCTAATTCTGGGCCTTTTATGACTGTGTGGTGTTCATTCATAATACATTGTACCAGTAGATTTATTAATGCTCCCCCTGATATATACGGCATGTTCCCTATCTATTAGGAAATTCTATGAGAGCTATGCATCCACTTCCTTAAACCGTAGGCAAGAATGTACATTTCCTTAAACGGGATGAACACAGCATTCAGTTGTTAAAAATTGAATTCAGGTCTATCAGTTGGTAAGTTTCAAAATCATTCGGCAATTTAGAATTGTTTTAAAACCGAAGGAAACCCTTTCTTTAAGAACAAAGTTTAAAGAAGGCGTAATTTGCTATCAACTGAGTGCAAGAGAGGATTTTTTGTGCATGCTTTCCCTAAAATATTTTTGAATTTTTAAAGTTAGTCAAAATCAGTGATAAAGGTGCATACTACTATTTTACAGAATCAACATTCTCGCAGCGGTCCAAAAAAAACTCATCACAGAGTCGGCATCCCAGCCTGACTGAAAATAATTGAAATTAGACTGCATGATAAACAGTATTGCAACCCTACTCAATGTGGTTTTGTGAGTGAGTACCAGTCTTTTCCAAATTGTTGAATGTTTCACGCAGCACTCGTCCTACTGTACTAGCTGTAGGCGTATATGTAGGTGAATGTGCTAGCTCCAAGAGACGTTTGATGATCACAGGTGAAGCAGTAGAAAGGGAAAAAGCAGAAATGTTACGCGGTACGAAGGTGACAGGACATTGATCAACAGAGAGGAAAGGCAAGGCCAACTCTCAGATTACTGCTCACTTGACGGCAATCTGTGAGGCTTTAAACGAAGAAAAAGAGAGAAAGGTACCACCTTATTGTAAAGGTATTCATCTAAGATATTTGGTAATTGTTCTCCATTAATTCGGGGCAAAAAGCAGATATATCAACTGCCCGATATTAAATAAGTTTGCGTAAACATCTACAGATATTATGAATATTCAAATCTGATAAACCTTTTTAATAATTAAGTGGGTATAGTAGACATTCCAGTGAATTTTAGAAGGTTTCTTAGGATATCCTGCCTGGGCATTCAGCTTACTGTATCTGTAGTGGTGGATTCCATACGAACAATAGGTTCGGCAGGTTAATCAACCCAAGTGTGATAAAATTCACGCCGCATGGTGAACCTCGCAGCTCATTGGTTGGCTGCGCAAAAGCCTTCATGTTGTGTGGGTTCAACTCCCATCGACGCCTTGAGTTACGTTTGCACAATTAAATCAGCTGAATTCTAAATATAGTTGAGAGGTCAGTCTCTGTATGTTCGTCTCTTTAAACCTAGGTGGTCGCCAGTGTTTGGCATGAGATATGCTGCAAATCACTGCGCGTGCGTCGAAGCGATGTTGAAGCTTTTAAGTCAGGACAGACGTTGTGAGATTTCCATTTCCACGATAGCTGAACACCATGTGCAATGCGATTTACGCAAGTCGTGGTTCAAAGGCTCAGCTGAACCCCACTCTAAGCCGTTTATGCAGCCCATGCTGTGCATTTTAACACTCGAGGACAGCACCAGCAACCACAGTGCGCCAAATGGCCGCTCAACTATTGTGTCCACGATTCACACATGTAGCGAAGTAGAAACACTTGACGATGTGAGGTAGGAAAAAGAGGCCATCATCATACCACTCACGAAAATCTGTGGGTGCTTTTGGTTCTGTGGACTGCGGGAGGGCGTATTAGCCGCAGTGGTACGCGCATCAACCCTCTCTTTTCTTCTCACGGTCATGCTCCGCAATGCATGTCGTCAAGGCAGCGGTTCTGTTCTCATGATTGAAACCTGGCAGGGGATTTGATGCGGCGAGCAGCTAATACCTTGTTCTCGGGACTTAACACGCTTCTTTCAATTCCATGTTGGCAGCGTTAAAACACGCCTGTTCTATTTGTCTTCATCAACGCTGAGCCGTTTGATTACTTTGATAAAAAATGATGTCACCCACACAAATTGTGTAATTTAATAGTCAAGGCTTTGCTAAAATCCGCTGGTAGTGGCGCCTAATGACTTTTCTGCCTAATTAGACGGCGGTTATGTGGGTGGCCTTGTGGTCCCTAAGTGCGCTTACGTATGGATGAGTAATCCAGAGGTGTGGCAATTAAATAAAACTTAAATAGCGCCTTTTCGCAAACAAGGCGTTTCGTCGTTTTTCAACCACCTGCTTCAGCAACAAAGCTAAAAATGACCGTCTCAGTCTGTCGACGGTGTCTGAAGTGATCGGCCTGTGTGAGTCGGCCTGTGATTGGCTCTTGAAGAGGCCGGAAGCAGCAAGCGTTCACAAGTGTGCGTTCGACTGGAGCTTGTCACGATAAGCCTTCACGAGTGCACTTCACTTCACCTTAGCTGTCCGATTCCACGTTAGAAAAGAGAAAACCACTGTTGCGGTTGGAAGCGCTCTAGATGGAAGCCAGACTGATAGGGGGAACAAAGGTGCGCTGGATGATAAAAGTTACTTATGTTAGATGTTCCCATGCAAAAGCCACTGGCCCGCAGATCAGCACCTGCAGACCGTGTTAAATCGAGCATTGGCAGGCGGACATTAAGTCGTCAGAATAAAAAAAATTTATCCACTCGCTACTTCAAATCTACCGTAGGTTAAGTCGTGAGAACATAACATTTATTCGCGTGTCTTGACACATGCACTGCGAAGCATGAGCATGAGAAGAAAAGTGATTCAATGCGAGTAGGGTAGCAGCTGATACGTGCCCACGCATTTTCCACAAAATATACTCGCCAACACATCCATCCTAGATTTTCTCTTTGGTACAAGGATGGCTTGATTGCTTTACTTTGTGTCCTTTAGTGTCGCTACTCCATCGGGGTTGGTATCAATGTACATGATAATTACTCGGCTGTTTAGCTCACTGTAGCTGTTGCTTAGGCGTTCCTCGTGTGTCAAAATGCACAGCTTGGCTATTTGGAAACTAAGCTGGAAGAAGTTAAGCTCAGTCATTGGTTAACTACACGCCGGCGAACCGTGACTGGTACAATTCACAACGCACTTGGTCTTGCAAAGTTATTGACATTTTATGAGGGCATTCTCAGTTGTTGGCCCATGCATTTTACACTGGAGTTTGTTGGAAAAGTTATGAAGCAAAGCTTAGCGGAAAACGGAAGAAGACGATGATTGTATATCTCACATAATTCCTAGAGATGAATATGCCTTTTTCATAGGTTACCCGGTCACAGACCTTCTCAGCAAAACGCGTGGACAAGAAATCCCTCCGCAACAAGCATACGATTCACTTTGCCAGCGCCGGCGAAAGGTCGGATGTCAGAACATGCAGATCGTACTCAGGTGGGAAGAAGTTCGTGTGTCGCAAACATATGACTTGTTGGGTCCAGTCCCACCTACCTGGTCGACAAGCTCATGAATGGCATGGACACTGGGAACTTCACCATCAGGGCAAAACATTACACTCCTACATCATATAGTAAACTTGGCACGCTTTCTGCTACCACTATGCGTTGTCACTGATATCATTTGGCCAGATAGATAAATCCCTCTTAGGACTGAGTCTCAGGTTACAATAGTTCCTACTTAATATGATTATTTTATACTCGTACTTGGATGAAATCCTGAAAGAAGTCTGCTACATGGTTGGTAGGCAATACGTCGTGCGTGGCATGCGTGGATGGACTGATAAGCTTCGTCAGGCACCGCATCCAAGCCCAACTCCGCTCCTCTTGTCGTTGTCTTGAGCCAGATGGATAGGAGCGAAGAGAACGTGATGGGTGCAAAGAAGGATACCCAGTCAATGGAATCAAAGCTTTATCGGCCTGACGTTGTGGATTGCCAGTTGAACTTGTGACAGGTGCTGTGGCAACACAGGATCACGATAGATTAACTCACACGTGAGCTGCCTGCGCTACCTTGACTGTGTGTACGTCGTTCTTTCAGATGGTTGAACTTTTTACAGCTTTAAGGGATGTTTTGGTGGTCAGCATGTGTTGACTTTAGTCTCGGTACCGCTACCATACAGTCAACAAAACAGGTAAAGCTGTCAGCGAGACAGCAAGATGCACCCGGGCCACAAAATAAAGCTACTACGACCCTGTGCTTAGCATCATGGCCTGAACGCCTGCAATATGACAGGATAACTCGGACTGCGCGGTCAGCCCACTGTGGAGTGGCTGGCTGATGGACTGAGAATCAGGCGGGGCCTTTATGACAGTCCACTCGGCTAGGATCCGAGCCAGGAGTGACGGCATGCTTAGGGCCGGCTTCGGTTCCGTGCTCTTCCGCCCCGTGTTTTCGTGGATGTGTCGTAACAGCGAGCAAAGGTGGAAGCGTGGAGCGTAGGGTGAGATAGGGAGAATCGCAAGCACCTGCACCGCCCTGCTTTGGAGCATACGATAAACATAATCGAAAAGGACGGTTTAACTCTCGTGGTCATCCACCAATGAAGCAGCTGTGAGCCTCTCAGTCCCCTTTTATATTCTTCCTGATATAGGAACTCCCATATCAATCCTGTCTTTATTAGATTTACTGGCAATTAATGCAGAACCTAACGCAAGTTATGTTAGATAGTCATATGAATTTTAGTACCAGGACATAAAAGCCTTCTTCTGAAGATTCTACACCAAGTTCACACCTTTATTACCATGGAAGTTATTATGGTGAGCAACGTGTCAGTGTTGTTTATCTTTTGGGCTTCATCAATGTACGGCTTAGTGACCTTGGTCCTGTCTTGGTGTTCTGGGTTAGAGCTTATGCAACTTTTCTCCCCTTGAAGGCCAATCATTCGTTGCAGTGTTCAACGACCTTAACTGAAAAACAAGTTGAGCTATTAAGCGGTATTAAAGGACACCCTGCAGTCCAACTCATGCCAAGTGTCTTTTATCACACTTTTTGATCGCATGCGCCGTTTTGCGGGATAATATCCTACTATAGAAATAATGAATACGAGACAAACTGTGTAACTGTTATCCTCGCACCTCTGCCTACTGATATTCGCAAGTGATAGAGGTAGGCGGTCTTATACTTGTCCTTTGAACTATATTCATCGGTATGATCCTACGAGATCCACATCACGGCGTGAGGACAGAGTGATCATGATTACCAAAAATCCATAACTAACTTTTGCAGAGCTAAAATAGCGAAAAGTGACTTGGAACATCGAACATCAGGCGAAACGACAAGCAGCATCTTTTAGAAAACGCATGCGCTTTCTTATTTCCACAACTGAATTTCCTCATTTGTGTGTGCCGGCTGCTTACACAAAAGATTAGTCAACCTTTAATCTTCTTGCATTCTGACTTGCTAAATTGATTTGAGCCACGTTTTGTAAGATGGTAGAAAAGGCATGGGCAACTTAATTCCTTCGGATGGATTTGCATTAGTAAACGTTGACCTATAAAGGTCAGCAATTTTGTACTCTTAAATATTCATGTGCTCAAGGTCAGAAAATATGTTTGTCTCGTTGGCATGAAAATCTAGGTAGGAGAGACACATTTCACACCTGCGGTAAGATTTTTCATCAAAAATTTCGTAAAAGTAAGAGAAAGCATGCAATTATTAAGATTCACTCCTGCTAGGAAAAGATGACTAACCTACGCTTAGGTTAACCAGTAACCGTTTTTTGGTTGCTGAAACTTTTGCTAACTCTACCCCCTTTATATTATTGTACACGCCTGATGATGAATCAATCGAAAACGTTCGTTTGCCTATCTTGCCTTCTTGAATGCTTAAATGGGTATCATCACTGAACTTAAACTGCACAATTTTTTTCCCCGTTCCTAATCACTTCGTCAAATAGCAATTTGCAAGCCTATTTTACGAATTCTACGTCGCTAGAGCTAAGTAGATAGTATCACATGGAAACCAGTCTAGGCATATTCCCTCAATGAGGACAGTTTAAATTACTGCCAATTCCTGCGGAGGCAAACAGCGCATTTTACCAATTTTATGTTAAAACGCACTAACGGAAAAAAGCCTTAGCCGAAGGCTCAAGCTAATATGTGACAGCAGCGCTTGCGTGTTTTGCATGACTTGACCTTGAGGCGTCAATGCCAGCCAACGGAATGCAAATAACTCGTATCATAACAGTTCGAAAACAGTAAAGTTCGCATAAACGGTGAATGAATTATTGCAATGAAAAAAATAAAAGAACGAAAACCATATACGAAAAACTCTACAGAGCTAAATATTCGAAAGCCCGGGTAACTCATGGACCCTATAAATAAACAATTTATCTCATTGTTCCCCAAAGAATTTAAGTCAAGTTCACCGGTAAATATCTGACGAAAGTAGATGCTTAAAATGTAAGATCACCTAACAAGGTAGAAGATAGTATTTCTAGTGCGTCGTATTTGACTGACGAGTTTTAATTTTGCAGAAACGCGAGTCCTAAAGGACCGTTTCCGGGAGGTTGCCTAGCGTCACTCCAAGGTAAACATCATAAATTTAGTCGCTAGATGTATCGGCATTTTTCGGACATAGCGAGAATGCCCTCGAAAAAAGTTGTAATTTTCGCTAAAATAATCAAATATTTATTAACTCTTCAAATCCGCTCTTGGGTAACGCGACAGTTACCATATCTTGGTGTCATAGTTTTGGCATATTACCTGTTTCCAAATTTAAAAAAAACTGCCGCACTTTACTGATAAAATATTTCGCTTCTTCAACATGCCTTATCTCTAAACATTGTTGGCGGCACCTCTTGTCTCATGCCCTGCCGCCTCGTGATTTTCATGCTAACAGCCACGGTTTTCGAGTACATCACACAAACATGTTAAATCTGATACTCCTAATAGAAAACTAACATTTTCATAGATATAGACTATTGTTTGAACCCCCTTCCCTCCATAAAATACTACATAAAGGACATTTTGCAATTTTAGTCGGCATTCAGGTAGTCAGCTGCTTCACAGGCGTTTTTTAAGACCAGTTTCATTGCCACGTGTGAGTCAAGAGTCAAGAGGTACCGCGCAGTAGGCTTGAAATTTCTACCGAAATTATAAAAGTTGTTTTAACTTGGAAATAATTACATAAGAATTCTTGTGATATTACTTATCAAGCAGTCTAATTTCCAATATATTTCAGTTGGGGCAAGAGGCCAACGTAAGGAAGATCCCGGTTCTGAGCCAAATTCTGATAAATGACAAATACGAAAGATTTTTGTAGTTCCTCATTGATTTTCGACCTTCAAGGTAAAAATATTTTTCGTGTTCATTTGGTAGGAAATTAATTCGGTGACGTATGAGGCCGCCTGAAAATGAATTCGCTCCACCCAGGTGTCTTCGTCATTCATGATTTAAGTTTTTTTGTTGAATTACTGAACATGTAATGTGTAGTTAATGCGTGGTAAGTGTGCAGTTGAAACTAAATGAAAGCCGCTTGCAATTATGCTACTTAAACATAATCGTAGGTAAAAAGGAAGCCTGTTGACCAAAAGAACTATTAGAACAACCCTATCGGTCAATAAAATAATCATCTAGACAAAGAAAGCTATTAGAGCAACCACCTTGAACAATCGGGTGGCCCATTGGTTAACAAAGGCGCAACATTAATCCCTACACCCTGCGTGTTTTCCAACAATAGCGGTGGTTATAGAGTTTTATGGGTGGGAAATTAGGACACGCAGTAGAAAATTCCTAAATAAATACTAAGTGCATTTTATTCTATTGTTTTTCGAAGGGTTAATGATTTATATCTGTAGATTTTCCTAATCTCTATTATCGTTCAACTCATTGCGGAAAAACTCGATTATCAACTAGCAGGTTTCTTGAATTTCCTCATAAATGGAAGAAGTGGTTATGAGGTCGTCTATTTCAACTTACCTGAGGTCCAACTTACCTTTCTGTAGTTAGATTAGTATAGTCCGCGGCGCGAAGCGCCGCGCACACCTTCAACTTACATGCGGAACAACTTACTCCCAGCGACTGCATAAAGCAACTTCGAATACATTTTTTACCTTTACACTTACTTCAAAAAGTTTCCTTGTCTGCATATTCTAGTTCCTTATCCCCCAAAACTCTATAGGCACTGTTTGTGCAGGACAAAATCCTGGGACTATTAGTATATGAGTGGGCCTACATTAGCTACTTTTTCCAACAAAGGAAACCTTTTTCCATTAGGCAGCCTCAGAATAAGGCCCTAGCTTAACGGCTTCTTCAGATCGTATATTTGAAGAAGGATATCCTTTGGTTTAAAAAAGAACTTAGTTATAAGCGTTTAAAGACGTTGAAATGGCCACCCAAAGGTCTTGTATCTGTCCATTTATTAATTTTGCTCAAAAAGTATACGCTTTTCTCATCCATTGCCAGACTTGATCCGCATTAAATGAAACATTCGCAATGGTATTCAGAAATGTGTGGGTTTTTTAGACGGAATGCATATGGCGTGCAGTTTTTAAAACCCCGAATGTAAGTTTAACGGCAGGACGGGTACCGAATAATTTACTAAATAGCAACGTTTTATTATAAACAAATAATACCCTCTACTGAAGTATATTGTTTGAAGAAGACGGCATTCGCTGTTAAATTAGTAAATGATGTTTTTGTGTATTTTGTTGCATACAATATATTTGGATAAATAAGGGAGTCAGTAATCAATAGGAAAATGCAGGCTACTAACGTGTATATTCTTAAAGAATTTTGGTGCAAAAACATGGTGGTTCTAAACCCAGAAGGGTAACGTTACCAACATATGTTTGTATTAGTCTGCAAAACAAGTAACATAACAACCCTACTTTAATAATATTACCTAGGCCAAAACGCCTTTCAGAATGTCAGTTACTATTTCTGAGGGAAACAACCACCAGAACTCATCTTTTTGCCTGTGTGCCCGTTTAATTACGTTATTTATTGCACGCAACCAGTGTAAATGAGTCATTGCAAACGTGGGAGCACTTCCCACACTTCTGTGGTATTTTGTGTTCTAAAACGCGCAGCAATTCGGCGGGAGGTAAATGTTGCAGAAGCGTGACTCACCGGGCGCAACTGTTGGGGCTCCGGATAACGTTTGGATTTTTTTCTCCCGAGGTTCTTTTCTGTTCAGGTTAACGCTCCGCCCCCGCTCACACTTCGGTAGCGCGGTGTTATGGTTTTCGCAACCAACTAATGGCCACTACGTCCGCACCCATAAATGACGAGGAGAAGAAGAGGCATTTAGGTTGACGCACGTCCGAAGCCGATCCGAAGCCGCAACTACTGTACCTGACAGGTCTCTATGCCTCCCGAGTGTGCCCAGCGCTGTGTTCTACAGTCACACAGTAGCCGAACCTGAACCGTGTTAAGCTGGACGTGGCAATCCGAACTGAGCGACAAACAAGTGGCCCAAGCGTGGTTGACGGTGGAGGTGATGATAGCCTTGGAACTTCAGATGCTTAATCTTCTTTGGGTTGCCATATCTGCCACGCTTAAAAGGCGTTTTGAGATATAGCCGCAAGTACTGGAGCAAAAATTCATATAATTTGGCATTTTGAATTTGCGTCGCCCCTCCCCCAATCTTTTGTAACGGAAGCCCAGGCCGTGATATCATCACCTGATAACGCTTTGTGTGAGTCTCCAAACGAAGAACACGACAAAAAGTGTGCAACGGTAGAAGTCCTTTAGTGTGTTAGGCACAACGTATTTAGGAACTAACGCAATTCAAATTATTGATTGATTCTCTATCACAATGCGTTAGTCCGCGCTTAGGCCGATCGATAGCCTTTTGTGGACGTGGCTACTTGCTGCCTCTATGCTGGCCGTTGGGTCTCTCCTAGCACAATTCACCATCAGTGAAAGCACCAATTTTATGCACAATTCATTGCATTATTTATAGATTTGCATTACTATGCTACCACATAGCTTTTAAGACAAACTATTGTTTGTAGCGGGAAACCTGCTTGATGGTCAGCATTGCAATTGGTGTGATAATCACAGTGGTGTCTCGGATGACGACCAGCTCTATCTATGAAGATTTCAGGCAAAGAGCGAATTCGTTTAGATTGACGAGTTTTCGGTCAGTTAACAATCTATCAGTTGTTGTGTGTCTGTGTGCTAGTGGACGCCAGACTTCGGCAAACCACGGTCCCTGCGGCCTGGTAGGCGCTGGCACTTTCTCTCGGTCTGATTCACTGTTGACGCATGCGTTTGTGCTCCTATTGGGTTTTAGGCCACACCTCAGTTGTCCGAGCAGCTAGGCAATTACTAGACGATGGAGGAGAGAGTGAGGTTGATCCTTGGCGCGCTGCTCTCCTCATTATAATAAATCTGAATGCGCTTGAATCTATCACGTTGCGCTAAAAACCGTAGCTTGGAGGGTTTGTAAGCTGACGGACAAACTCGGGCCACCTACGTTGCTGCTCTTCTAGTACGCATGCGTTTCTGTGTGCGTATTAGAGGAGGTGGAGGACTGAGAGTCAGGCTGCAATGGCTCCTTAATGTGGTCTTTATGGCACTACCGCGCACAAGAAAGTCTACTAGCGAGTTCGTTGAGTCAAATGTGCGCGTGTTGAGTGACTATCGTGCCAGCCACCTACATCCTCCTGCATCCCCGGTCTTTTTGACTTTATCTTTACATCGAAAACGGAGGTGGGAGCGGCGAGCGAGAGGGTAGATTCTCCGCGAGTCTGTTTTAACTCCTGTTTCATTCGCGGTAGTTCGCTGCGTTGCTTTAGCCTGCTGTAGCCTTCAGGCAGCTTGCCCAGCTTGCCTTAGCGTCTGCTGCGGCTTGCTTCAGCGTTTGTTGTGGCTTGTTGGATCACGTGGTGCCCATCGTCGAAATCGACGGGAGAACTGTCGTAATGGCCGCCGTTGAGTCTTACTCCCAGGGCGTGTGTCCTCAGTCGTCCGCGCTTAGTCGGTGAACTCATTGACTTCGCTTGGTTAGGCCAGTGTTTCACATGACGAGCTCGGCGTCGGCATGGATTTAAGTCTTCAACCGAGGTTTCACTGTACTAGGCCATTTTTTTATCAACAATGGCGTGGGAAAGAATGTTTGTAGCGCGTTCCCCCGCATGGCCCGTTACTTAGCCCCCACTAACTCTTGGCACTTAATTTGAGATGGGAAGGTTATTGCGCATATTAATAGACCTAGGGATCTGTGATCCATATATCGTGCAACGTTCTGCTCACGCGATTTTCACCTCTCGAGGGTATAAAAGCCTCAGCGGACTTGAGTCTCGCCGAATGAGTTGGCGTCGCCGTTTAGCATCCAACATCAAACACTGATGATGCACATTGCAGCGCACAGCGTCTCAAATGCCGACCATCAAGCACTAAGCACATCAAGGGAAACTTACTTGGTGACATGAAGAGCCATTTATTAACATGAGTATGCTGAAGTATAACAGCTGCATCCTATAAATCTCGCAATTTCTGCATGATGCCAGAGCACAAGCGGCATAAGTCGGGCAAAATATTTCCGGTTATTTGTACATATGATGAATTAATTTTCCTAAAAAAAATTTTCGAGAGCATTTAAGCAAAGGTTTGTCAATTTAACAAAGTTATAAATTGTTTCTCTCATAGTATTAGGCAGTTAACCAGTGTCCCTGGTCTTTGTCGGTAATACTATCTGTCTACTACCAGCTGTAACGCCTGTGAGTGACTCTGTCGAGGCCCATTGGTGGTCAGATAAAGGTTAATCAAGGAGTGTTTTTCGCGCAGTTTCTTTGTTGCATTTTCTTCGTTACTAAGTATTCATGCCTTCTAGATAACTGTCAGTCATTCATAGTTATTTTCTTTGCCAAACTACGAGTAATGATTACATGGAATGACCTAGATCCTTAACTTGAATATTACTAACCCAATTTTCAATTTAGTTATCCTAACCTTTATTTTCATAGACTGTTGTTCTACAATAGTTTAAAATTATTCGCTTCGATGGGAGTTGTATAGTTCTCATTCTCAGAATAGAAACCGGCAACTCTTGACGAATAGGCGACTTCGAGCGTCACGATTTCGCGTTTTCGAAAACGTTAAAACCATTAAAATACTAGGACATAACAGGGCGGCCGAAATACCTCGCGAAACCAAATGAGTCCAGAGAATAAGTTGGAAGCTAATCGTGCTTTAATGCACTTAAAACTGTCCAGCAGCCACATTTACCTACAAACGCGGAGGCGTTGCGCTAATATCCGCTCACAAGATCGCACAAATCAAATCGCTGCAAAGCGTGGCCATGATGAATCCGTCATTGAGCAAGGCTTTGCCCGCTGAGTCATGGGGTTACGCCTTTCGGCTGCGATCGGGAAGATTACAAAAAAACTCTCGGAACAGCTTCTGTTCACCTGTCTTGGGCGAGGGGCCGAATAGCCGCACTGTATTTTCTACTTTAGTGGCGAAAAGCTAAACATTTAAAACAGTATGAACATCGAAGACACACCAACCCCGATTATGCATTTTTGGTCAATTTGCTGTCGATGCAGGTGCTGGTTTTATTTTGCATAATGTTAAACCAATATTACCTCCCTAAAAGGACTGTGAAATGCACTGTCAAGAGACTCCAGACAGTTCCTTCGCCGGCCATTTTACCCAGAGCTTTCTGATACTCACTTGTACAAGTCTATAAAATGTTCTTTTTGTGGCCTAAATCACACAACCCGGCACTTCGACCTTTCTTTGTCCGACTCTTGCATCCATTCTTAGGTGCGGGCTAAGCGATATACTCCCCAGTTCACGCTTCGCTGTAGCAACCAGAAGGGAATAGAGAAAAACGTGCTAGTCTATTTATATATACAAGCAGCAGGGAAGACATATGAAGTGCCAGCAGCTACACACCGCAGAGACATGTCAGAAAGGCGGTGCATGTTGGATGCTTTTTTAATTCTATTTCGAAATCCTTTGTGCTCGTATGGGATTGGAGCGGACAGCCGGCCGACGGAGCCTGCGAAACCTGGTCTCCAGGTCAGGGAGGGGTAAGGGACGAGACGGTGTTAGTGGGTGGGGGAGGGAGGAATGGTGTCAGGTCATGTCAGGTTTTGTTGAGGGAAATATAGGTAAATACCTTTGAACTCCCTATTGGTACAGGACAGTTTTTTCAATGCATTTGATCTGCAGAACATTTCAGAACAGTGGCGTTGCCAGTACTTTGAATTTGGGTAAGGGAGGGCTGACAGTGAAAAAACTCCTTAGGCATTGTTCAGAAGTCTGGGGGGTTTGAATGCTATTTGAGAGATTTAAGGAGAAGAACTGTCGCCCGGGGGGTGGGGATGGAGAGGGGGGTGCAGAGTATATTCGAAGCGGATGCCCTATGCTAAGAGTGTTTGAAGCATGTCAGGGAGAGTCCATCGCAGTTTTCGCTATAATAACAAGGGTCCCACGAAGAGAAGTTTGCGGAGGTCACGCGAACCTCATCGATTGTCGGCGATGCGCCCATCGTGCACCCTTGTTGGTTAAACGAGTCTGCCTACTAATTGACATAAAATATGTAATCAGTAGTTTTCTAAACAAACATATTACTGAAAAGTAGTGAGTAGTATGCTTTTATAACGTGATTATTCCGCAATTTGATTTCGGTAACTGGCAGTTTATTGTCGGGGGCTCAGTGGCTATTTGGTCTAACTTAATCGTGTCTGAAACATGTCTACAGATGGGTCTGACTTAATCGTAAACGTGTGCTTAGATGGCGACATGACAATGTCCGCGGGCAGAGCATTCCATGCCTGAATTGGGAAAAGTTTTGCGAATCCGCGTAGCCTCGGATCACAACGTTTGATGGACTCGACGCTTGCTATTCTTGATATTCTAAACTACCATATGACTGAAAATCAGTGAGTAGTATTTTATAGACAAATATATAATTTCAGTCTCGCCAGGTCTAATTTCAGTGGGCATTTCGGGTAATTTCTCTAAATTTCTCTTGAATGCATCCAAAGATGGGGACGTGACAATATCCTAGGGGAGAGCATTCCAAGCTTCAATTACTCTATTACCAAAGAAGAACTTGCGTGCGTCTAGTCTGGCCCCTGTTGTGCGTAGTTTAAAGAGATGCTCTCTTATGTTCGTCGTTGTTGCTAACCCGAAAAAGTCGCAAGGTAGAAGACAACGGTCCTGCCCGCGCATTATACGAAATGCTTGCATCAGATCGCCACTTAGCTGTCTGTTACTAAACGGAAATAGATCGAGATTAGCTAAGCGTCTTTCGTAGGGTAAAAAGCTCTGACCGGCAACCAGTTTGGTCGCGTGCATTTGAACCTTCTCGGAGGAACTAAGGTCTTTCGTGGTCCAGGGTTTCCATGCTTGGATTGCGAACTCCAACTTCCGCCGCACAAATGTTCCAAAGACATTAGCAAAGCAGTCTTCATCGAAGGCGTAGGAAGCCCTTTTGAAAAGATACAGGACGGACGTCGCAGACTTGGTTACTTTTGCGCAGTGCAGCGAGGGCTTGAGAGACGTAGATATCCATACTCTTAAATCTTTCTGCGCGTCCACTGATATAGGCGCGTCTGATATAGGTGGCGGAGAAAATACCCAAATTCAGTTCGGAAGCCGTGTGACTGGCTTGATGTCATTTTGCTCCACGACATGGAGGAAGAAGGCGGCTCTTCGCTCGTTGTAATTATGACTTTTTGGCTGAGTTGTTGAAAGCTAGCTGGAGTTCAACGCGACAAATTAATCAAGCCATAATTCCAAAAAAGAGCTGTTTTCCTCATCACCTACACACACTCCGAATGTAAGCATTCGCGTCAACGAACATCTTATCTATGTAATACCCCAGGGACATTTAAAAACTTAGCCGCGCAATGTTGAATGATATCAAGAACTGGTCTCATTAAAGAGAAGGGAGACAAACACCTCGGTTTCGGGTTCATCAAACTATGCTGGCTCATCGGCTCAAGCGTGGGTGATTTCGATCGGTGTGTTACGCTTTAAGAAGCCAAATGTGTAAGTGGTGAGCAATTATGCTTGAAGGAACAAATGAATGTTAAAAATGTCTGAGTAGGGACTCACAGACTCAATCAACACTGCTCTTGTGTTCTTTTGAAACAAACTTACCGAGAGACCTGAAAGTTGATATATGTCTCCCAAATGGACTTTAGCATTTTTAGAAAATAACAGAGATGACCGCATTCATTTTATTATAGTTGACCCAATTGTGAAAGAAACTCGCGGCGTAAGCGGGAATCGAAACCTCACAGCAGGGAAGACTTTTGCGCAGCCAACTGCATGTTGCAACAGGCCGTTGATATTATGCAAATGTTCAGTGATTAACTGAAGTTTCAACACGTTTTTTTTCATTTATTTTGGGCCTTTAAATATTGTAGTCATTAGAGGTTCGGCTGTCTGAAGGATGCTCATCAAGACGAAGGTTCCCAAAGCAGAATTCAGGGAAGATGCATTGGGTTAGATCAGTTTTTTTTTATTTAGAGGATACCCTTATTTTACAAGTCTATAACATTTTACTTTCTGATCCAAGTCACCCAACAGCGCACTTCAAACTCTCCTTATCCGGCGCTTGCATCCATTCAAAAATGAAATTTGACGAACTCTAAGGCGTGGACTAAGCGATATACTCTCCCAGTTCGAGCTTCGGTGTTGGAGGGGAATAGAGGTAAAATAACCCGTGATAGGCTATTTCTCTGTTCAAATGGCAGAAGGACGCACACGGCAAGCGGCAGCATCTGCACACTCACTTACATGCCAGAAAGGCAGCGCATGTGGGGTGCCTTCTTTTTTATTCTAGTTCGGAATCCTGTCTCTCGCTCTGCTTCTGTGAGATTGGGGCAGACTGCCGGCAAGCGGAGCCTGCGAAAACACCGGCCTCTACGTCAGGGAGCGCCAGGGACGGCGAAGGATGGCGAGCGAGGCAGTCGTTGCGGCAGAGACAGAGAAGGAGAGCAAAAATGGAGGGTGGGGCTGGTGTCTGATATAAGAGGTGGAGAAAAAGCCCAAACTCAGTTTGGGAGCCATGTGACTGGCTTGATCTCGTTTGGCTCCACGGCATGGAGGTCTTGTAAGAAAAGAAGTAGAAGACCCCTCTTCGCCCGTCGGAATTATGACTGTATACGTCGGCGGAATCTAGTAAGAGTTTGAAAACTCATAGAAAGAAAACCGTAATTCCGGCATACAAGGAGTCTTCTTTACTATTTACTCATAAACATAGCTCGAATGCAAGAATGAGCCCCAGTGGGGGGTCTTATCCATGCAGAGCCTTTGGTGAAATTTGGCAAGTTAACCGCAAAACGTTGAATGATATCGGGAAGGACTGTCATTAAAGAAAAAAAGGGGGACGAGCACAATGGTTTCTGACTTAAATGTCATCGTTAGCAGGCTGTGTCGCGGAAGCTGAGAGTTCATAGTCAGTCAAGCGTTGTTAAACTGGGGACTGCGATCACTTTGCAACTCCTAACCAAGCTAACCCAGTTAGTGGGATAGGACTGCCCTAGTCAGAAAGTCTGGATGTATGTACAATGGAACAACCGAATGGGTCAAAAAGCGGTTGAATTGGGACTCACCAACCTACTGCTAATTGGCAGACGTAACCAGCACTTCCCTCCACAAATATACGCGTTGATTTGGAACAAGCTCTTGGGCCACTTTTTTTTCATTTGCAGTCCGAGAATTTACAGAAATATTTCAACTCCAACTCAGCCGCTTCGGAGATAGAAAATCGTCCTTTGATCATTAATTGTAGCAGGCAGTTAGTAGATTACAAATGCTTAAATACTAACTAAACAGGCCCAACAGGGGTATTAGCTAAAAGAGCAGACAGGTTTGTTGTTGGTTTGAGGCAACTGCAATCAGTGTACACTATTCATATTTTAACTGGAACGAGGCACCCCTTGCTGGAGGTTTGGATTAGCATTCAAAGTTGCAATCGTGTGAGTCGCAAAGCGTTTGCACGCGAACTCGCCAGCCTTATGTCAGTTGGCACACGTAATCACTTTTTCCCTCCATGAATGCGTGCATTAATTTGGAGAAATCTCTTGGGGCCAGTTCCTGTCATGCTTCATCTGTCAGTTAGTTTACGCCTCTCAGCTGAATTTTAGCAACTTCTTTCAGACAAACGCGTTATGCCCAGTTGGTTGTAAGCAACTGTTCAGTGAGCAACCCACGTCCCAGTAAGGAAAGCAGCTGGAAGACCTACTAGGCGTTAAGAATAACTTTTAAAGTGAGGGCATGGTAATATTTGCCCCTCTTGGACTAGAGCACGAGGGTCGCTCTTATTTCCGTATCCGTTACGGGGTTAGCACGCTAGCAATTTTGGCTCATGAATTTGCGCAGATGACTTATTTGGCCAAGTAGTAAAGATGGCCCTGTGGACAATTCCAGGAAGGAAAACCACGCGCGCATCCTAAGCTTAAAACCATCTCTCACATAAAACCAAATAGTAGCTCTCATCTTAATCCCAACCTTTCTCCTCACTCTAAAATCACAGTTGACCCCAGACTACGCGTTAAATTTAACACCGAACTCTAACGCTAACCTTAAACCTCACCACAGCTTTTCTTCGATTCGGCGCAAACCGGCTTGTATCGCGGACTCTTCCTGTTCTTATGTCTAGTTTAGGGACATGCCTGTAAAATCGGTCTTAACCACACACGCACACACTAAATTTGTTCCGTCAACGGGAGGAGCCAATGAGGACTGGTTGCCGTGATTGTGGTGGTTGCTTATGTGTCTGAAGACAAAGCGTCTGTCCAGGGGCGCATGTACCCTTTATGCGCCAGTCTCTGTGTCCGTCTTTCGGCATGGTGGGAGTGTCTGGTTTTGGAGCATGTGATGCGTTAGTGCGGGGGCCGCATGGCCACAAAGCAGGCTAGCCGGCTGACGCGCGCAAGATGTAAGCGTAGCCGCGACTAAGCTCATGTCAAGACTGACGTTTCGCCTGCTATTTAGCGGGCTTTTTGCGGTTGCTGGGACGTCATAGAAAGGAGCACTGCAGTGGCTGATACTCACACCAGCTTTATATACGGAGTATACTCTCACTTCAGCCTCCTTGCCTTAAACCACAGGCCTTTGATTAGCAATCCTCCACCCTCCCCACACCTTCATGAATAATAATCGCAAAAGCACCATATTTAATTCAGTATCAGTCAGTATGTTTGAAGTAAATGAACGAAGCCCTCCACTGAAACGCTACAAGCATGCATAAAATGTAGTGGATGCGTAAAAATTGTTACAGGAATGCATACAAACCTTTAGGGTATAAAAATGGTTTGCGAAAATAAGAGCGTAAAATACGTTCACTGGACTTTCACCATGAAATGTTCCTCTGAACCACCTTTATTGTACAGTAAATTGTCTATCTTATGACATGTCAGCCCAAATTCTTGGATGCATACTCAAATCGGATATAGAAATAAAGTATTTTTGTAATATTTATTATGTTGCAACCTAATATCAATATACCTCAGTTACGCCAGGTTGTCCAGTTTTAAACGAGCACCTTCCCTACTGCCTAAAAATTGGCCTGCCTATAAACAAATGTCTACTTAAATGGTGTGCCTTTTTCTCCATCCTTACAAACCAAACTATATTTTATTGAAAAAATGCACAAAAATATTCTTTTTTGTACTCATTTGGTAGCAAATTACACTTTCTTGAAATTTTATACGTGAAGAAATGGTATTTTTCGGTTTGAAAAAGTTTTTGAATTGCCGAAAATTGTGAACCTGTAGCGGTCTAAGTAGTGTTTGTACCCGGTCACTACAGTCATCAGATCGAAGTCCCCAGGTAGAAGATAAAAGGCAAGAGTCACCAGAAGGAGTGGTTTATTGTATCAAGAACTCCTAGTTGCAGTCTCATGTGGCAGGCAGGCAGGCAAGTAGTCCTTGGTGGATCCGGAACTCCGCCGGGTGGGCCATAATCCCGGCGGCGAGGAGGAGGAGGAGGAGCAGCATAGTCAAGAGGGGCAGCTCTGTCATAAAAAAACAGATGGAGATGAGAAGAGATGGATCCACCATAGGGAGGTTTGGTGTAACAGACCTTGGCCGCCCTGAGGGCGGGTGGGAACGCGGTCAAAGACGCGTCTGTAGTGGTTCCCTCATGTGGCAGTGGCCACTGGCGAAACATGGGCTGGTCCTGACTGCGTCCAGCCAGGCCTGAGATTGTGGACTGTCTGTTGTGTGGGGTACTGACAGTTTCTTCTGTAGGATTGTGAAGCTAGTTCAAGTGGTCTCAGAGGGGTACATTGCAATTAGCCCGAGGGGATGCCGCCTGCAAAGGCCCCCTGCTGCTTTGACCAGCCATGCCGTTAGGACGATGCGCTTATTAAGCTGAGGTCAACTGTCTGGAATGCAGGAACGCCGAAGAATGGGGGACGCTGAGGCAGCTGTTGTCGGTTGGCCAGAAGCAGCTGCGAGGTCAAGCCTCGGCGGGGGGGGGGGGGGGGGTCAGTGAGGGAAAGCATTAGAACAGTTGTTTGTGACGACGCGACTATGGGGCAGCGAGCCTTGAAGAACGAAGGCGGGGGAGTATCATAGCACTCCGTCACAAACCCACCGGCTGTTAAACTTGAATTGAAGTTATCCATATTTCATGCTTCATGCATTATGTCTTTGGATAAGTAAATAGATTCGTATGGTGCAATGAAGATGTCATAAAGTGCTCATACAATGTTCCTACGCATTAGGATCAAACTGTATTTTTTTATAGGAAGAATTAAAAATTAGACAGATAGTTTGATTTATAAATGCACATTTTCTGGTCGTAAAAATCTCAAAAGTAGAAACTATTTAATCCGAAGAAGGCGTAATTAGCCACCAAACTAGTACAAGTAAAATGTTTTTCCACGTTGTCTACATTTACATTTGGATAAGGAAAAAGACGTGTCGAGCACCGGATCAATTTATTGATTGTCCTGAGCTTTCGAAATATTACAGGAGTGAAAGAGAATGTTCGCATTCCAGGCATTTCTTTTGGTAAAGAAGACACACGATCGCGTACTGGAACGAATCATATTTTTTCCTGAGCTTTCCGAACAGGAATCCATCTTCAGAGGTGAGGAGTAGCAACCAAAAAGAGGGTAATTATAGTGGCCATAGGCCAATCAACTGTCCGAAATAATCAGGTTGTCAAGATGGGGGAGGAGAGCAATTAGCTGTCAGCGGAGTCAGGGGGCAATTATAATGGTGTACGCTAATCAGCTGTCAGTGGAGCACGGGGTCATGAAAAGCAGTTAGTGTGGTGCCTTGTCAACCGACAGAGGGTCCTGGTTATCCTGCCTCCTCTTCTGGCCGGTTCGTCGTGGGATCCTCTTCGTTTGCAATCCTTACGTTCGGTTTGTTCTTGTTTTGTCCTTCGCTTACATAATGGCCCAAGACTTGGTAGACCGCGGGAGGTCTAGATGCCTGTTGACGGAGTCAGCCTTTCGGCTTTTGAATTTCTCGGCCTATGATGGTTGCCCCTTGAAGATTGAAGTCATAGCCAGTCTCTGTGACGTGTGCTGCAAGTTGCGAGTTTGGGTCCAGTCTCCGAGCTGCTAGTTTGTGCTCTTGAAGGTGGTCTGAATGTTGCGGCCGTTTATTCGCGACATTTAAGTTTATTAGGGCAGCGAAAATCAATGATAAAAAGGCATACTACTTAAGTAGTCATTTGGATAGAATAAACTGTTTGCAGGCGCTCGGGAAGGTGCTCGTTTGAGAGCCTGTAGCGACCTAACGTGACTTAAATATCTTGCGATTAGGCTGCACGATAGTCGGTATTCCAACCATACACCTTTTTGAATTTTCGGCTCGCATGTCCTGAGATAGGGAAACTAGGCTATATTGCAAGCAGGCAGTTAACTTCCACCATACAGTTAAACATTTCGATGACTCATTACGCAATTACAGTGTTTATGAATCCTATCCTTCGGAAGCAAACTTTCTTGATTTGCCTCAGCACGACTAGAAACGATGAACACTCATATAACCACCGCCTCCCCTGTTGACTTACTCGGCTTTTAGCTCCACCTAGCCTCCCAACGGCAGCAGCACAGTGAAGTGGAATCGGGCGCCGATGGTCACGCCTCACCAGTCGGCTCAGACCTCGAGAACGGACCGCGTTCCGCCACCACCCTGCCGCTGCAACACCAACTGCGCACCGATTCCCTGCCCTACCTCAGCGACGCCTCTCTTGGCAACCACCGTTCCTTCGGCAACCTCCAGCGCAGTCGCATCTCCAGCCTGCAGGACCTGGAAAGCGAGATCGACAGCCTGCTGGATGACCTGACCCGCAACTGCATTCAGGACTACAACCTCTCACCGACGCTGCGCTCCGTGAATGGTAGCAGGAGCGCTGCCGTGTGCCGGCGTGAAAACAAGTACCGCTATCCTGCTGCTGCCGTCGGTGTACGCGTGGGTGTTGATCGTCGGGCCATGACCGAGCCGAGATCCAACGGGCAGCCAAGCGCAGTAGCCGGCAGTGACAAGAAGGTGACGGTGGCAGACCAGACGGACGGCGGGGTGGCCCTTCCAGAGTTGTCAGGCTACGTGAAGATTTGCAAACCGCGTTACCTGGGCATACGGGTGTTTAAGCGCGTGTACGTGGTGCTCAAAAAGACCATACTGCGAGTTTACAAGGTGGGTGGCTT
>JAYGXS010000006.1:35394554-35444541 GCA_036362985.1 Ligula intestinalis
CGACATCTGTAGCGTCTTAGTAATGTTTAGAGCAATAAAAGATTATCAGGCTAACTCGTAGGTGGTAGGTAAAAGGCTGATGACGCCTGTGGGGGGAGGGTTTATTGTGCCTGAGTTGCTGTCTCAGGTAAGGAGAGTGAGACGGCGGTGACAACTGCTTTTCAAATGGCGTATTGCATTATCCGGTGGTTGGTAGCGTGCATACTGGCTAAGTAGGTATCAGCCGATGGGCGATGTGTTCAAGTGGCGCTTGGACAGTCACGACTGTCTAGACGCACCTGTTCCCCCCACCTATGCGTGCCCCCTAAGCAGGCCATGTAGTAGACGGCAGACGTTATTCGGGTTGTGCTCCCACAACAAATGTCGAACAGAGGGGGAAGGGAGGGCGTGGTGATACACGCAGGTGTAGCCCGTGGCCTTCTTACATTTATACTGACAGCGAGTTCTAGCAGGTAGGGAAAAAGCGAGTGAGGAAGATGCCGCGAAAGTCTGTCAGCACCCAAAACAAACAGCCCTGCATTACCCTGCTGGGAAGCACATGGTGGACCTTTCCGAATTCGACGGTCAAACTGTGTGCCAATAGAGGAGCAGATGCGAGTTCCAGGAAGCAGATCAGAAGAAGAAGAAGAAGAAGCGATCACTGGAACAAGAGTTTTATTGTCCTGACGTTACGGATTCCATCGGGAATCCTTAGTCATAGGTAATCTTAAACAAGTCTGAGACATGCGCAGATAGGGTGATACATGCACAGATTACACGGTAATTATAGTTCATAGCGGTCACCTACATGCGTACTATAATTATCAGTTCCTTTAGCTACCGCTTGAGGTCTTAATTGGTGCGGTGATGGCTCATTAATTGCCTCTACGTTTTTGTGTGCGTCGAATGCGGGTTTGATAATTGCGCGACAATTATGCCTGCTGTCGTCAGAGTTGTTGTTGCGCCCAGTCCTTCCCACCTGACTGATTCTCTTGCTCAGGAAATTTATCAGTATACCGTATGGGAACGCTAAATCGGTGAGCTTGTTAATGGAGTTGGGGCCTGAGAACCAAGACTCTAGCAGCTCGCGCGTGTGTGTGTGTCAAAGTGGATGTCGGTCAAGAGTCGACAGGTTAGCGATTCGGAAACTGCTTACTGCGAATTCGAGTGACCTTGAGCCTTGGCCTTCCACAAGAACGCCAGAGTCGACAAAGTTAGGCGTCGGCTGTAGATCTTTGGTAACCAGTCGTTAAGTAGCTTCAAGTTTTACCAAGATGTAATTTGCTCCTTCGCTGGTCGGCAGCCATCAGGAATGGAAACTGTCTTGGACAGGGGGTATTCGTCGAGCAGATAATGAAACATGCTCTTTTCTTCGCGCGCTGAAGTTCGGTCTATTTTTATCCCATCCTCATGTTGGTTATGGCCGACTGATGATGGTTATTAAGTCCGAAATCCATATTTTATGTGCTTATTATGGTTTGGCTATCTCCATTAATACAGGACGACGGGACGAGCAGATTACCATGGCGCATTAATGTTACCACACTCCACCCAATCATGTCAGTTCAGATGAAATTGTGAGCGGCACATGCGCTCTTTAAAATGTGTCATAGGAGCTATATCCAAAAAGCAATTACGGTATAAAAAGTAATATCTGCAGAGTATTCTAAAGATGAAGGTCTATTGTACTCTCCAGCTTTTATCCTGCATTACACTTTGGTTTTGATGGCACTTGCAATTCTCATCTAATTTCCGCTCAGGGCGCCTAGCCTCTGTTTCTTTTTATCCAAACCATCCACCCGATGCGCTATTTAGTCCCTGTTCAAGCTGATCATCCTTGCTTTTAGTTATTTCAGTTTAATTCTCTTTTATTTTTGGTATCCGTTACCCTCTCTGTTATTTACCCGTTTGCTTCCTTTTTACTTCGCCTATTTTTTCTCCCTTCTTTTTGACGAACAGGATATGCTTTTCCCTCAGTCCTTCGTCCATTAACTCGGCCATCATATCTCACTTCCCATCAGCCAATCTATCTGCTGGTTTTGTTTACCTCACTGAAATGCCCTTCTCCCTGCCTGACAGGTTTGCTTGCCTACACACTAAAGTCCAGCGCAGTAATAACTCCTGCACTTCTAAGTCTGTAATCCTTGTCAATATTCCGAAATGCGGACGAGGGTGATGTGAGGAGAACGAGCGACCGATGATACATGAAGACTAGACGAAAGTTCGCTTGTGCAGATGTATCGGGTGTTTTCCATCTCTAGCATTGTTCATTGCTAATTGCTCCAGGAAATCGTAGAGACTAAACCGTTTCCGAGGCGTTTTTTATCCTTCTCTTGTAGTTCAGCTCGTTCTTGATGACACTAACATTGTTCTTGTAGGCGTTTTGATACATATTCAGGATTCTCGCTACACATTCGCTTTTTCCGTTTTCCCAATGACGCAAAATATGCACTGTTTAGCTCCCGCATGCTCCCATGTTGTCCCTCCTGGCTTTTAGCTCTTTCGGTTTAGTTCTACCTACACTTCTATATTGTTCTGCTTTGGTAACCGGTATTTAAAGAAGCATTTAAACACCATCCATGCAGAGGAAAGTCGATAAGCAGTTCAAACAAACGGATGCATCTACTGGGGATTCGAAAGCTGCAACAGTTTCCTAGCTTGGATGTACTTTAAACTACAGCTGACGATAGCTGATAAGTCGGAAATCAATACTTCACTTGCTTTTACTGGTGTACTCACCTCGATCAGTACAGGACGAGCGGATACTCAGTCAGTGAGCGATCATTCCGTGGTGTTTAAAATGCTAACAAACTCCATAAAATCAAGTCAGTTCAGACTAAACTATGTATGCCAGATGCGCGTTTTTACCCGTTTCCTAGGAAAGATAACCACCAAGCGGTTAGGATAAAAAAATAGCTGCAAAGCGTTTGAAAGATAAAGCTCAGCCGCGTCTCGTGTTTTGAATCTATATTAAAACCTGGGATTAGTGATAATTGCATTGTCCCTCTTGGTTTTTTGAGAACTATTAACTTTTCCTTAGGGTTAACCCCTCTATAGCTCTTTTCCTGATCATTCAGCCGATGCTCTATTTAGTCCCTGCAGGCTCTGCAAACCATCCATCCTTGTTTTTAGCTATTTCAGCTTAATTATCTTCGCTGTGATTATTTTTTTTCTTCCTTTTTAATTGATCTATTTTGTCGTCCTTTTTTTCGTCTAATGTTACTTGTTTTCCCTTAAGTCTCTCTACACTGCGTCCATTAACTAGGTTACTATACCACCTCCCCTCAGCTAATTCATTTTGTTTTCCTCACTAAAGTTGCTTTCCCGAGTTTGCGTACACTGTAAAGTGCAAGCCACTAGTAACTACTCGGATTCCAAGTTCGTACTCCACGGCAATATTCCAGATCCTAGCTTACCTCCAGTGATGCTATTCAGTTTTTATCCTCCACCTCTCTGTGACGGGCCTTGTATTGTTTATGTAGACTTTTTAATAAATGAAGAAGGGCTCTCAGTACGAATTCTATTTTCTTCCCAAATACCCAAACGAAGCGTGGGAAAAGCAGTTTATGTACCTCCAATCATATACCCCTAGTCCCGGCATTTGTCCTACAAAAAAGGTGGTTTTGGAAATTTGGGGGGTGGGGATACAGAAAAGGCAGAGAAGTTAATTTTTAGAAGTATAAACTGAAAAAAAATCAGTCGAAATTGCTTCCTGCGGCCGCTGGGAGAAAGTTGTTGCGCATGTAAAATGAAGGTGGGCCCGGCGCATTGTGTCGTGGAATATACTTATCTAAGTCCAGAATGGTAAGTTGGACCTCAGGTAAGTTGAAGTAGACGACCTCCTAACCACCAGTTTAATTTTTTCATGAATTTCGCTAAACCCGTAATTTTATAATCGGGTTTTTCCGCAACACGTTAAAGGATAATAGAGATTAGGAAAATCTACAGATATTAATCCACAACACTTTTAAATACAATAAAATAAAAATTTACGGAGCAGTTATTACATTATATTACACTGCGTGTCCTATTGCCCCACCCATAAAACCTTATAACCACCGTTTTCGTAGGGAAACAAGCAGGGAGAAGGGACTGATGATTGGGCCTACATAAGCTGCTGTTGCCGATGCATGTTATAGTTCCTGTATGGTACCACCCTGTCTATTCTTATTTTAGCCATCTCGGCTTTGATTTGCTCATATTTCTATAGCACTCCGCTGTGGTAATCTGTATCCAAAGTAATATTCAAGTACCTTTCCTAGAAAGGACACTCAAAAAAGAGCTTAACAACGGAGGTATCGATCGGACATTTGAAAAATGCAACAGTTTTCTAGCTTGTGTTTACTTTAACCTCTAAATTTCGATACAGATTCGATAAAGGTGTGCATCCAATTCCTGGGTACTTTTGCGGAGTTCTTACTTCCCACTCATTGAGAAGAAGAAGTAGAAGAAGCAGAAGAAGAAGACTCGATCGCTGGGACAATGTGTTTATTCGCCTGACGTTTCGATGTCTGTCGCGGATTCGTCATCAGAGACATGAGTAGTACTCATTGTATTGCTCATTTTATTTTTCCCGCGCTAAAAATAAGGTTACGTAAATAATTTTTTCTATTGTTTTCTGCTTTTATACGCAATTCTTTTTAATTTACTTCCCCTTTGCCCCTGATGTGACCCACCCATCTAAACTCTGTTACCATCGACCCCCTAATACAGAGTCCTGGGGGTAGGGATATATAAGGTTACTGACCAACTTTATTGTTACCAGCTTAGCTTCAAATGTGTTCTCAAGTTTTTTTGATCCTTCTGTTCTTGGCGGTACTGGCAGTGTTCTATTTGTCTTTTGGAGACCTAGTCCTTTGTTCGCAGAACACAGCCTCTGTCTCTGTTTTCTTGACGACTCGATTGATGCGCTGTTTAGTTCCTGTACGCTATTAGGTTGTCAATCCTGACTTTCGGATATTTCAGTTTATTTCTCCACACAATACTTCGCTTTGGCATCCGTTAACGGTTTCCTCCTCTGTAATTAACTTTGCTGTTCTCCTTCGCCTTTTTGATTAAAATGACCTAATTCACCTTCGCCTCACTCTCTCCCTACCTTTTGTCCACTAACTAGGTCATTACCCTAAATCTCAGCAGTCAGTTTACCTGCTCGTATTGTTTTCTTCACTTAATATTTCTCCGGTTTGCTCTTGTTCTCACAGGTAACCTTTGTTGCTCTCTGCAGTCCAACCTACTAATAAATAATACGCTTCAAAGTTCGTGGGTGGTAGGTGAGAACTGTGGGCGGAAAGTTAATGTCCCGGACGACGGTCCGTGAAGACGAGGTGGAAGGTCACTTATGCACCTGTGTCAGTTCACAGACGTGAAGATTGAATGACCAAGCATATCCTAGACAATAAACCGCGTAACGGGCGTGTAATTCCCATCCCAGCGGCCCCAACGGTCTTTGCTCAAGGGGTGATGACTAGTTCAATCACCACGAACACGAGAACTGTTAGTGTCTGTCGGGTGGCTAACCTCTTTGATCTGATCGCGGTCGCCGCACCCTTGCCTCGGGAAAGCAATCGGCATGGGCGTTGTAGATCGGAGAACGCCGATTTGCTACGCAATGAAAAACCGCGCCTCACGTGCGAACTGTTTAAAACAATTTTATTGTTCTCATAAATTAGGCGGTACGACTGAAGTTTTCGGCCTATAGTGAAATCTGAGGGCTAGAATCCAGCTTGCGGCCTGTTCAACCCAACAGCCTTATCAGCCAAAGTTTGTCATTCTTCAAAGGCGAAGTTGTAATTGAGGTTTCAAACCTTTGGTGCATTTTGGGAGGTAGAATCCAGCCGATTTCGTTTCGAGCAAGTTTGTAGGTCTCTGTCTATGTGCAGCTGCGTGGTTGATAACGCAGTCACTGTGGCATACGCTTTGAAAAAAAATATTTTGCTGCAAGATATTTCCATTTGCCTTACTGCCGTGTATTTATAAGCTTTCTTTTATGGTCGTCCTCTAACCATCCAAACCAGCGGAAACCCCCTTTTTAATGTTCTATTCATCAACTCACGACTCACAACTATATGTGTGCATGCATTAGCGAAAAGAGATCGTGGACTTGGAAGAGTTAATGAGGCTTTTAGGCACCCGAGCTAGGGTTATTTTAATTCGATAGAGTAGTGGACACGCTGGTTGGGCGTTTTTATAAACGCAGTAATTTCAGTAATTTCATTAAATCAGATGACTTATCGCAGGCGGCGTGTTAATGTCTGGTGGCGGCCAAAGTGACAGTCTTTGTCCCCTAATTCGGCCAAGCAGTAGATGGACGTGGGCAATATCAGGAAACGGCAGGCGTTATTGACAATACGCACCAATAACAGGTGCTGCAGGCTCAAGTCATCAGCCCTGCGTCCAATCTACTGAGGCACGCGCCGTGAATAACATGAGCAACGACTATCGAACTGTCCTATAGTACTCCACTGAATTAGTAATCAAGATTATATAGGTGAGAAGCTTGCCCGTTGACAGTAAAATGCGGTTATTCATAGGTTGGATGGTAAGTGGTTTTGCCTTTCGATATTCGGCAAAATTGATTTGTAGGGCCCCTCTAGGTATCTACTCCCCCCGCGCGCCTGCCTAACATATTTTGTGGTCAAACAGCTAATTCTTGGCTAGTGGGCGTAAATTAATATGTAATTGTGGTGGAAGTGACCAAAAACATTGAATTAAATAAGATTATGTTTTTTTTATATGCTAAAATAGAATAAAATTTGATCGACATAAACTTATGTTGCGCAGGTTACCAATACTAATCGAGGGAAATGTAACCTTATGCAGGCGGAATTTAACGAAATGAAACTTCGTCATCCCATTGGTGGAATTTAGCGGAAAAAATTTAAAGTCAGATTACCGAACATTTAAACGTAGTTTTTTCTAACTATAAGTTGACGAAATGTTTGGGCCTCTAAAATAAATCCCACCCAATATTCCTTGCCGAGTTGTTCTTGGCCCGAGTAGGCGAGAAGCTTCGCCATTTTTGTCAGTTGTTCGCGTCCACCTTCAGTCTTTTCCGGCATCAGAATGTGATTGAATGTATATAGAACGATCGCAATATTGGTTGGCCTCTATGCGATTTTCTAACGTACTCCATGCTTATCTGAGGGCTGCTCTCGACAACAGAATTACATCTTCCATTGCCAGACCAGTTAACTAAGAGCCGACTAGTCAACTAGCAATCGGAAATGTGAAATAAAATCAAGCGATCTGGAAGCCATTTAACTAGGTAACTAGCTTTAGCAATATTTGATTGTGACTAAATCTATGTGTTGAACAGTGGACCTCAGAGGAACTGCAGTTTTAATTGAATGTCTCGCTGCGTTTTATCATCTCCTTTCTAATATTTTCGGGAGCGAGATATTGAAATCCCTATAACGACTGTCAGTGCGTAATTACTTGAAAATAACGTCTCCCTCAGTTGGGTTTAAATGGTCTTTCTAATAAAAAACATTATGTCAATAGATTGCTCGCGGTTTATTCAATATGTGGGGATTCGCTCAGCGCATATGAAACAGACAGGCGAATTCCTTGAATAAGCCTATAATTGCAAAGGCTGCTGTTAAGTGGAAGATGGTGACGAGACATAAAGAGGAAGGAAAGATCGACCCGCTCTAGACTTAGCACACACAGACAGTACAGGTTACTGCCATTACGAGCAAACATGCGAGTCCCAGGAAGTAAATGAGAAGAGGTGACAATCGGGTGAGTTGAGAATTGCTTGACTCATGGTCAACGGGCCCTAAATCCATCAACAAGTTCAACGATTTGCCCAATCCATATTCGGTCCTGCGACCCAATTTGGCCAAAGCAAGTCGCCACCCGGGAAACAGACAGGCCACCGTATCATCCTACGCCAACACCGCAGGGCCAGCTGCTCACTGCTGACGTGGCGAATCAGCGCTCACTCCTGTCAGTTATCAATTTTTTCTGCACGCTTAAATTTTACGGTAAAAATCCTGCTCACACACTACCTGTATCTACTATTGCTCTGTAATTGTGTCTCTGATGACGTCTCCGCGACGGATTTTGAAACGTCAGGCGAATAAATGTATTGTTCTAGCGATCGAGTCGTCTTCTTCTCAAGTAAAGGTTATACACTTATTTGGTCAGACCTATGGAAGAGCAGCACCATAAAATGCAGACCTAATAGAGACTCAGCTTTCCTCATCATTTTCTCTCTTTGGTTATTCAGTACCACTCTCGCTTGATTCGTACTATTGTCATTCTACTATACTGTGTTTCCTTCCGATGTAGGTACTGGTCAGAAACCGGAATCACACTTAAGTAATGTCGTCTATGCTGTGAAAATTTAACCCAAATTCAGTAGCACCAATGCAACCAACACTCTTTCTTTAATAATGCGTAGAAGTGCTACGAAGTGGTTTTCATCTCCTTTTATTCAGTTGCCCTGGAATTTAATGCATTGCAACTCTGCGATATTTTCATAAACTCTGAATCTTGATGTAAAACCAGGTCCGCCTGATTGGCTTTATGTCTCTACCTGCATTCAGAACAACGTACTTTTCCTGGTGATTGACGGTTTTGTGAGTTTATCCAGTCTGAGTAAGTTGCCGATAAGCTGGGCATTCGTGAGAACTTAATGTTGAATCTGCTTCTTCTTCGCGTTCTCTGATAGGGGTCAATGTCGCTGCATCTCGCTTGTGTATATTGAAGTACCTTTCATCGTTATAAATTTGTTTAGTGGGGGTATATCCGCCCAAAAGAGGGCGGAGATTGCGCATACGGAATCCTGCAAATCTAGCTTCTGTCGTTAGTACTGAGGTTCCAGTGTTCCTTTCAGATTTCCTCTCCTAAGAGTAATTAAACCAACAAACCACACTATTTAGAAATCTACCAGTAAGCTTTGGCACTTCTTCCGGGACGAAATAGATGCAGAACTTCAAATTACAGTGCAGACTTCCCTTCAAACCAAAAAATTGGAAGAATTGGTTTTCTTTCTTAGTGATCGAACAGACTGGCACCCCTTTCTTCTCTATCTTTATACCGATGTGTCATGTTCACGAACCTTCTTTTTTATGAACATAACCACACGAAAAAACTTACAGCAAGAAGTTTCCTCTAATAAAAGAATCTGTCGGAGGAGATTACGTGCACCACTTTTTTCAGTATAAAACTCTTCTGAAGGATGTGCGGATATAGGAACACAAAATGCGCAAAGGGTGAAAATTGTGCTTTTTTAGTACTTATTCTCGTTTTCTTTTTCCTTTTTAGAGTCTGGAAGATTTCAAGGCGCATCGACCGCCCATTGATCAGATAAACCTGCTGGGCTGCGAGTCGCATCCCGATATCAGTCCCACCGATGACCGCTACACTCTCAAGCTCTTTGTGCCCATGACTCGCGTGGCCCTGCCCCTGAGCACTGCTCTCACCGCCAACGATCCGGAGGAGTTGGACTTTGCCGGGCGCCTAAAACGTCGCGCCTCCCTCCTCTCCCTCACCTCCCTGGGAGGCATCGGCGCCGTCTGCGGCCGCGTGGTGTCCCGCGTCTCCGGCCTCCTCACCGAGGTCATCCTCCGTCTGCCCGACGAGGGGTCCTACGTTGATTGGTCGGCAGCGGTACGCGTGGCTGGCAGTCTCTCAGTGATGGCGCCCAAGACTGCGCTCACACCGGAGATGGTGCAGCGACTGTACGAGGCGGAGAAGAAGGCGACGATGGATCTGTTGCAGTTGCTCTCGCCCTATCCGGCCGCCAACAGGCTGACTTCTGCGGCGATGGCAACGGGTTCGGACAGCGTGGATGCCAGCGCGAAGGAGGCTGGCAGTTGGCTGCAGTCCCACCTGGCGGAAATGCTGCCTCTGCGAATCACCGGAGAGGATGCGAAGTCGTCGGCGGCGCAGACGTTGTCGTCGCAGGAGTCGTCGGCAAGTGGCGGTGGTGGTGCTTCGACGCTGCTTACCCATCAGTCAGGAAAGGAAGAAGTGAGTTCTGGTTTTGACTTGGACATTTCGTGAATACCTATTCAGCTAAAAGAGAATGAGTTTGATCGCTTGGTTGAATCAATTCGGGGTCACCAATTTTGTAACTCTTTAAGTAGCTTTCGTACTCAGATCACTGCAATCAGCAGGTCAAAATCCCAAGTTGTAGGTTAGAGGCAAAAGGCACCTGTGAGAGAGATTAATTGCATGAAGAACTGTCAGTTGCAGTCTCAGATGGCAATGGCCACTGGCGAAGTAGGGGTTAGTGTTGATTGCACCCAGCCAGACTTGAGAGAGCTTGAGACAGTAGTTGCAGCTGCTTAAGTGGGATCGCGGAGCAGATTCAAGTGCTCTGCTATTGGTGTGTTGAAATTTGCCTGAGGGGTGACTGGCTAGTAGCCCCTGTTGGATCAGAAGCCCCGCCGGGTGGGCCTAGATCCCGGCGGCGAGGAGGAGTCGGGGCAGCATGGTCGGGAGGGGATCCTCCGTCATAAAAAACACAGATGAAGAGGAGGGGAGATAGATCCACCCTAGGGAAGTTTGGTGTAGCAGACCTTGGCCGCCCTAAGGGCGGGTGGGAACGCGACGAAGACGCGTCTGCTGTGGTTCCCTGAGGGGTGTCGCGTCTGGTGGCGTAAACGGTGTCAGTCGAGGATGGGGGCGGGGTCAAGGGGCGCTGGGGCATCCGCGACTGCCTAGGCGCACGTGTGTCTATCCGAGTAGAATTTGGTCAGGTCTCTGCAGGTCAGCGCGCCTGGGAGCGCTGACTGAAATAGTAAATGACCTTGAGACAGTTTACCTTGAATAAGAAAGGTGGACATGGCAATATTCGGCGCCGGTCAAAAGGCCTATAACAGATTTTGCTCGTTTGTTCTGCTTGCCAAGGAAAAGATGTTAGTTTCACCTGTACAATTGGGGGGCGAGGGTGTAAGCCTAAGTCGCCAATTAAGTGTTTGAAAGTTTCGAAAATTCCCATCAGGGAATTCAGAAGAGTATTTGGCGAGCATACCTAGCTTTCAATAAATTCTCATCGGGCCGTTACAATTATATAGGAAGGGGTGCAAATTGACATGCTGGTAATCAAGTTACCGCAAAATGCAAATTAGTCATGGGGATGAGGACTAATTTGCGTTTTGTGATAACTTGATTACCAGCATGCTAATTTGCACCCCTCCCTATATAATTGTAACTGCCTGATGAGAATTTATCGAAAGCTACGTATGCTTCCCAAATACTCTTCTGAATTAAGTGTTTTTTGATCAGACGGATGAAAGATAGCCAAAAGAGACGTTAAGGGAAGCTGGATAGGTTTTTAAGTGCCTTTCGATGTCCAACTGAATTGTTAATTAGCAGCACAAATACAAGATAGGCCTATGGGCAGCCGTTATTGTGCTTTTTGCTATTGCAAGACACCCTGAGAATGTGTTTTGCAAGATAAATCTGTTTTTGTAGTGATAGTGCTCTTAGTCTACTGGTTACAAATAGATGCAAGTGCACAGAGAGAGAGATGCATCGACAGACATACAGTACCGAACAAGACAGTGAAGACTGAAATGGCGAAGTTGTTGTACCATAGTCCCAAGATAGGTACTAGCTAAAAACCCAAATAAGTTTTGCCAATTTTCTGCTTCTACTTGACGTACCAACCAAGGATTCAGGTCCCCCAACCCCCTCTTTGAGGGTTCCGGGTTCAAATGCCCCAAGGTCTTGTCTCGATGTATCCGTACTGATGTCACAAAGCACTTATCCCGTTTGCACCTCGTGTGTGTGAATTTTTATTCAAGAAAATCATGTTAGATTGAGGCTTCAGCCCACAAGCGGCACAACAACCCACTTTCATCTCCAGCCAAACGTACTGGATAGTCTCATTTGTTGGAAAGATTGATACAACGATCATGTTCTTCATTTCTACTAACAAGTCTCTCACAAACAAATGACAGGTACTAATAGTTACGCGTACGATGACTTGACTTGAGGTGAGATAACTGTGTGGTTAGCTTTTATTATGCCTTGATTCCCATGCTCATCTAGGTGAGAAATCAGGCATTCACAAGGAACAATTTTTGAATTGACGTTGATAATTAGCGCTAATGTGGGGCGTAGATAAATGGCTGTCGCTGGTACTGTCCCCAGTCCTCCTGTCATTGATACATGGCCCGTAGAGGCTACTCAAATTTGCATCGCAATTAATAAACGCTGCGGGTACTCGGTGAAGAAAGCGAAATATCGATTGGCATCTCGCTTGTCACAGAGGTGCAAAAGCAGCGCCTGGCAAGCGAAGGTGGCATGAGTCAGCGGCGGTACTGACGCCCATGTAGGCCTATCGCAGGGGGTTAAGTAAGTTAAACCATAGCAACTACGAGCTTCAGACCGTGGTTACTGAGTAGATGAGAAGTCAGTAGAGACAAGAGTAGTACGAACAGTATATTGTGTACACGGAGAAACGACGAATAAAGGGAAAGCGATTTAACTTGGGAGCATAAGACCAGTCCGGAGGGTCAGCCGGATCCAAGTTCCAGTTTTACAGCAGTCAGGCCAGTGGACAGAGAAGAAGAGCGGTCATTGGTTGGGTCGGCCTTGAAGGTTTTTATCCAGAGAGGCAGATCACGTCAGGAACGCGTATAGGCATGCTATTCGTCGCCGTGCTAAGGGCGCAGGTTTGTGGCAACTGTGATAGGCTGTTCCCAGACGTCGAGAACTGCAGTCATGAGATTTTAGTGGATATCTCTTCGACGCGAACTAGTCACTACAGGCCAGCAGCTATACACCGAGAGGGTTTTTGTGTTCAGCAGTAAGGGCACCTGCTCGATTCTTTACTTTTCCGCAGTCTTTGCCTAAGTCATCAACACTGCTATGCCGGGGGCTTTCGAGGGTACTGCGAAGCCGCAATAAATGTCAGGCCTATGAAGGAACTTAAGGCTGAAAATAAGACCGTACTTCTATATTTCTATACTAGGGAACGCTCAGCGACCGGATTTCGAGGATCTTGTATTCATTGGTTCTGTATCCAGTCCTAACGCGGATGTCAAATCCTAGTGGTAACACAAATCAATATAGTATGGTATTGGTAAACAAATAGTGAAGAATAAACAGGGGGGTCGGTAAACTATCGTCTGACTCTGAACAAAGGAACAACGTATGCCCAATAACGCCCCATGTGTGCAGGGCGAAACCAGGCTTCAGATAGTGCGTGGTGATTTTATGTAAATCTGGAGCCATTTCATCTGGTGTCCCATTGGTGAGTTGCATTGCTCGAGGGGTTGTTGCATACAGTGATACAGACTATATCGGCTGGAAGGTGGCCGCGTTCAAGTGGCCCTTAGGCAGCCGCGACTACTTGCGCGCTCGCTGATCTTAATATGTTTTGTTTATCCCTAGGATTTGATAGGATGCTTGGTCATAAGAGATATATCCTGTAACGGAACGACGTACAACTTGGTTAGCACAACAATCGATAACCAGCTGCTTATTTAGTGTTATCAATATTTCACATAAAGGTAGCCTTCATGTCAATGCAAGCAGAAGAATTTACCGATAGAAATATTCTTTTCTCCCACAAGTTGATCGATCAAAAAGACTGTGGTTTGGTACTGGAAGAAGAATGGACAGAAAAACTTCGTTCAAATCCGCAGACATCAAAAGTCTCTCTCTCTCTCTAGGCATAGTCGCTACTTAAATATGAATCCTCCTGCTCTTTCTTGTTATTACGGCGAACCCAGATTTCTGAAAAGCGTTCAAAGCTGACCAATTTTCTGGTTATTAATTTTTTCTTCGACAGCATATCGGTAACAGATCAGTTTATGCACTCACAAATTAGCGTGGATTTTAATTCTTTACCTATCTTGATAGCCAAGCGAATTACGATAGACTTTAGAAACAACCAGTTGAGAACATATAGGTATACTAGCGTTCTTCCGATCTGGATATGGTTAACGGATGTGTAGCAAAGGTCCCTGGTGCTCCCAGGCCCCCCACTAACCTGTGCATAATGAATACGATGCGGCGGACTTGTTATGCATTTTATTGGAAGGCTTGAGAAGTGTGTCCGAATAGTTTCCAAATGGATCTTTTGATATCGAGGTGACTGTGCTCAATAAAGTTGGTTTTGAATAAAGCACACAGGAAACCTAGGAAACCATCCGCTGTGGCTTTATCCGTGTGCAAAAGTTCCAAAGTTGAGGTCACTAGGGATGGGTCAGAAATGATGCAAGAAGACTCTGTCAATCTCCAAAAAATAGTCAGCTTTTGAAAACGTTTGTTTACTTGTTCGCTTTACATTCGTGTGGATGATCCCTATGGTCAGTTTCCTATGCTGCCTCATTCCTATCAGTGTGCTTAAATGTCGATACAAGCAGTGGACATAGTTCTATTGGGATAACCCTTAGTTGAGCTTTACCGAATGGCCACCTGCCAATTGCCTGCAATTCAATCCAAGGAGGCCGGAAATCGGTGGAGGAACATCGCAGTAAAATGTATAAGATGCAGAGGGGAAAGAGGAATAGCGTATCTACGCCTGTTGTCATCTCAATTAGGCTTATCCTCGCAAGAATGAAAGGGATATTTGCTGAAAAGAAAGGAACGTCCTACGGAGGCTTCTCGGTTTGAATATTGCGGGCACTGTGCTTATTAAAGGTAGTTGGAAATAAAATCCACGAGACCTAGGAAATCGTGCGCTGTGGGTTTATGCGTGCGCACAGGCTCTAAACGTGAGCACATTATGGATCAGTCAGGCAGACTACGAAAATAAGGTTATGCAACTGCCCAAAATATTATTCGGTCTTAGTAAGTGTTTATGTTTACGTTCAAGTAAGTGATCGCTTGATTATGGGCCCTAGCGTCGGATGAGGAAGGCACCTCACTAAAATCAGTGTGGCGACATTCCTGGCTAAACAATGAACTTAGTTCTATTGGGATAGCCTTTATTTTTAGATTTACGCAAAAGTCAGCCGCCAAGTAACTACAATACAATTCAAAGAGGCCGGAAGTCTCCGGAAGAACAGCGCCTGTGGGTGTCATGACGACTGTCGTAGTGGGCACTTGCAATGGGGAGCGCTGGGGGTGGGGCGGGGGGGGGGCAGAGAGCGTATCTGCTTCTTCTGTCATTTCATTTGAACTTGTCCCCACAAGAACTAAGGAGGGGGCCGATTTGTCGAATAGAGAGAGAGAGAGAGCGAGAGGAGGATTTCCCATGGCCACGCTTTTTCCAAGCAAATACGCAAAAAAGCAGAAAACGAAGCACAGCGCAGAGCCGCTGGGAGGGAATGTTTTTAGTGGCACGCGCGCACGCACGCACTCACGCACGCACGCACGCGCGTCTGGGGAACGTTTTCTGAAGGGCGTAACATCGGCAATTTTTCCCTGTTCCTTCCCCAGTCTCGGCATTTTCCATGCAAGAAGTAATTTCTGGGTAAGGATGACTTCCATGACCGACACGAGGCAACTTGGCACCGCCCACAAAACATGTGGCTTTGCACCAATCGCCGGGAAGAATAGGCTTTGCACTATGTTGAGTGAGAAGATGATGATGGGATTGCTGGGACAACACTTTGATTCACCTGACGCTTCGACATCATTCGCGGATTAATCATCAAAGACCTCGGCGGAAAACAGTAGGAGAACGGGGTTTTGTCCCAGCTATCGCATCTTCTCATTCTCACTTAATTCCTGGAGCTTGCATGTTCGCTTCGATTGGCAATTAACGTGAATGCAAATGTTCGAGTTGGGGTTAGGGTCAGGATAGTGTAAGGGTTTAAAGTGAGACTTTGTGTTGAGCGTAGGGTTTAGGGTTAGAGGGTACTGCGATTAAGAGGGAGGGTTTACCCTTCCTGAAATTTCTCTCAAAGTCACCTGTTTTAGGTTGGCAGGGGGGGGGGGGGGGGGGAAAATCTGCTCAGCGTTAGGGGGGACCGATAGCCGAGAGAGGTGATAAGCTGCGGGCTGTTGGATTTGCGACTTCCAGCCATCGTAGCTGCAGCGCCGTTATGAAGTTCTTTTGAGCGCACAGGACCTTGTACGGCATCTGTTGGCTATGGCAGAAGCGGCCGCCATCAGGCCCGAAAGTCACTAATCCAACAGTCGGCAGACTATCGGCTATCAGTCCCTCCTAACGCTGATCAGATTTTTGACGCCGACTCCCACTCCCAACTGCCCTGACAACCGCATAATTTTTCTACCTATCCCCATTGTTTATTTAGTTGTAGTTACTGCTAGAGTTGGGGTTAGGGTCGAGATAATGTTAGGGCTTCGTGCTAACCCTAGCATTTATAATTAGGGCAGGCCTGCATTCAAGAGCGTAGTTACAGTTTAGTGGTATGCTGGGGTTAAGGCCAGGGAACATTCACCCTTCGTGGAATTTATCGCAAGGCCGCCTATTTTGCGTGAACAGAACGTTCCTATTCCCGTATTCTGTTCAATGGCCACAGGGATAATAGTAGGGCTTTCCTGTGAGGCTGCCTAATGGTAAGTTGCCTTGATGATTTTATTGGTCTATAAACTTTCTTTATTAGCCAATAAGCTGCCTAATGGTAAAAGGAGTTGCTCTAATAGCTTGTTTGGTCGATAGGCTTCCTTTGTTAACCGATAGGGTTGCCGTTTTAGTTTTCTTGGCCTGCAGGCTTTCTTCTTATTGAGGGTTTTAGGTAATTAAAACAGTTAAAATGCTTTTACATTTCTTTTTATTTGTTTTTTGTTCTCCTGCAGCCGAACGGCTCCTGCTTTACATCAACCCTTTGATTCCGTTATACCACTAATTCAGTAATATAATTGGGCGAGGAGGGGTTAAGGCAGTCTCACAATATAGCGAGAAAATACCACTTCTAGCGTAGCATCGACCCATGTGCTTTTGGCGTTATTGCAGCTGCGAGAAAGTCGATCTACTCTTTAAATTCAACAAGAAATAAAATAGGAGCGTGCTTAGTTTTGTGAAAGGGAGGCGTCCCACGCACTATCTTATAAAATGAGGCTCGATGAGTGATTCAAACGACACCAGATGAATGGCCCAAAGTACAGCAATCCTTGGAGTGACTGAGAAGAACTTCTAATTTTGACGCAGTATTTAAACGTCCGTCCTCAAATACCCATCTCCCCGCGCTTGTCTAAAGCCTTGAGGTAACAGTGATACTTTTTCGACTCGTATTCGTGTTTATTGGAGTTCCCCTGGCACTTTACTCTCCAGTGGTGGCCACCGATCCCACATGGAACACATGGTGGAGGAAGAAGAATATGGCCGGCAATTTATGAAAAGCAAACCTTGCCTTGTGACCTCCTGAAGAAACTGACTTTATCTGGTCAAGAAACTATGAATTTTATAAAGAGGCCAGACAGTGGGGCTGGAATCGATGTCAATTTGGTGTTTTGTTTCACGAGCTAACTCCTCGTTGTTGATGTTCCCAGGCAAATGGTCACGTGCAGATAGGTGTATCGGGTCCAAAAGGTGTGCTTCCACTGTTTACTACAGAAATTGTTTATTTTCGTTTAAACTCGGAGCTTTATTTCACCCTTTGTTAAACGTTCAGTCCAAAGCACTTCGCAATTCTCAATTTTTTCTACACCACTGACTATGATATTCCATAGGAAGTGGTTTCTAAGGCGTCTCAGTCGCCTTCTCTCAGTCTTATGCTATTCGATATTCTAAGGTTTCTGCGGCTGTTAATAGCTGGAGCAGTTTGTTTACTGCTGACGCAGGATTAATTGTTCTCCAAAAGACTACTCCTCCTACCATACTTTCGCGCAACTTTAGATCATTTCAGTACTGAGTTTTTTATATTATTACCGGGAGGGGCGTGGTAGGAGATTGACAGATATAAATTATTCAGTTGACCCAATTGTGAACCATTCGCGGTCTCGGTGGAGGTCGAACCCACACAGCAGAGAGCGCTTTTGTGCAGCCAGCGCTTTATCATTAAGCTACGAGGCTCACCATGGGCCGTGAATGTAATCCCATTAGTATCGATTTTACCCGTCCAACCTACTGCTTGTACGGAATCCACCATTACAGATACGGGAAGCTAACTGCTCAGGCAGGAATTCCTAAAGAGTCATCTTGAATTCACCAGAATAACTTCTAGGCTCACTCAAGTATAGGGAGAGTGTGATTTAATTCAAAGCTGTGCCATGCCTTCATAGCTCAATGGTGGAGCGTTGACTGTACAAAAGCCTTCCTTGCTGTGCGCATTCGAATCTCACCAATGGCGCTAATTGTTCACAATTGGTTCACCTGAATTTTTATATATTGTTGCACAGTCTCCGCACCTTGGGCCCTATCGATGAACAGACCAGACTAGCCTCTTTCTGAAATTCGCATTCCATAAACCCAAACTGCCTTGTGTATCCTTAAAAATGATTCATTTTTATTTTTATTTGGCACTTCAAATGCAATTAGCATACTGCGAGACTGTGAGATTGTGAAGAAGTAGCCCCTTAAAATATTCAATCATCTGTGGCCTGAGGTCCTCGAGGTGAGCTGCTTGAATTCTATTGATGAGCATAGGATCCTTCCAGGTGTTGCTTCTGAAATTCACCAGCCAAAAATTGCAGGTATTTCATTGGCTTTCAGGTAATTTTTAGCGCTTTCTATTAGACATAAGTCCCTTCCATTAAGGCAGCAGTAAAAAAATAAAAATCCCACCAAACCATGTCTATTTCATGTGCTGTTTCCAACTGTATCAACACCTCGTTGTTTTCTTTACTGTAAGTGTACCCAACTGCCAAAAAGACACATTTTGTGATTACTTAGGACATCTGGTCACTATACGAAGTGTTTCAAATTTCAGGCTGCTATATATACTAGGGAGCAACGTATGTAAATCGCTGCCCGCGAGGTAAAATTGACCGGTACAGCCGTGATAGTACCCTTGCAAGGTCGAAGGCGAGTTTGGCAGATTTAAATAATGCAGTTGACCCAATTGGGAAAAAATGCGCGGCCTCGTCTGGAGTTGAACTCACCTAGCAGGGAGGGCATTTGAGCAGCAAGCGCTCCACCAATTAACTACGAGGCTCACCGAGTGCCGTGAATTTAATCACGCTTGGGTTGATTTGGATCCTAGATGAGGACTTAAAACAGGTTTTCCTGGAACGCAGTTTACTTCAATTTATCCGCACTGGATTAAAGTTGAGTTTCTTTCTTCCTGCCATGGGAAAAAAAGAAGAAGTTACTCTGTTGCTATGTACATTCCATCTAGTTGTTTTCTATGCACACACCTCATTACTAGATAGGCTGATGAACTGGTTTTGGCAGTCGTTTACGGTGTTGAAAATGTTCACCCAGCTAGCAAGAAGCCACAGCAGGCGTTGGGATTTCTCTCTGAGAAAAACCAACCCCCTGGCTTCAGTAATATCTGCGTATTACAAATTTAAATTTGGGGTTTTGCATTTCCCTATTCGTCGTCGGGGTTTGCTGCTAGTCGGACCAAATATCTGTCCAATGCTTTTTGCTCTTTTTATAATATACAACATGTACCATATCCGTGGCAAACCTTTGTGAGCATGGTGTGGCCTGATATTGGAACTTACCGTACTAACAGCCCAGGAAAGAACCTAGACACGTGTTTCGCCAGTATTATTCTGCTGCTGCTTGACACAGCTGCGAGGGGGCCCCCAGCTCTTTCTGCATGCCCGCGGGCAGTACCTGCATATAAAGTAGTGGTTGACGTGTTTCAGCCCAAAAATACACTAACAATTTCGGTCTACGCCTGTTAACCTTAAATAAACTGATGTTTACCACGAAAGGAAATGAATTGCTAAGGAAATTAAAAAGTTGAACTGTGAGACTTCTTATTAATAACGCAATTAAGTGTGGGCGTTTTCCTTAAACGGAATACATAACACACCAACAAAAAACAAAAACCCTTTCTGGTGGGCAGCAATAGTGTTCTGAGAAAGGTAGCTTTGTGCACGCTTAGGCGATGCTGGGTTTTCTCACATGGCAGATAAGCAAGGCACATTAGCTGATTCTTCTTCCAGGGTGAACGCTCCTCTTTACATAACTCTGTCAACCAGACCTCCTCGAGACTACCAAGCCCAGCGTTCTGTTATCACTAGGAGAGAATTAACTCATAGAAGTGTCAACCTTTTTTTAAATATACTCATCCGTTTTCCCCTTATTTTCCTGCGGGCACTTATCTGTCTTTAAGTCGAAATTGGATTGCAGCATAAGCTGAAATTGTAGTTTCTTTCCTGTTCTCTCCTTATTCATTAGTGTTGCTGTCTACAGCTTATGTGTGCTGGTGCTTGAGGCAATCAGGGATACGCAGTAAACAGCAATTTAACGTCAGTGGATCCCAAAAGTGCTTACTTGTTTTGAACCTTATTGATTGGTTAATGAGGTATTTTGGTAGTTATTGTTTCTACCTACGGAGGAAATAATAATTACATGCAGCTGCACATTTTGTAGGCTGTAGCAAAAGTTTGCATGGTTTGAAGTTTTAATAACTTGAAGAAATGTGGATTGTGTGAACTTTCGTCCCCTTCCAGAACCAGGGTGCGCCCCACTTTTAGTCCATGAAAACAGTGAGGGGGATGTAAGTTCTTGCAACATTAAATTATGGCACAGTCAGCACCAAGGCAGAAAGGAACGACTGAATTCCGTAAGCGATCAGTGGGCGGTCATTCGTCAGTGTTTACATTCCTGATCTGAGCCGGTGAGTCCGTGACTCAATAGCTAGAGCTGTGTACTCCTGATGTAAGGGTTGCGGGTTCGAGCCTTGATTGGTGCACAACTTGAGGTTGGGTATGACTAGTTGATGACGGCTTATAAGCCAGAAGAGGTCATTCCAAAAACCCTTGTCCTTGCCGAGTATGTTTATCTACCTAACCGATGTACGGTTGCTGTCTGGGCTAGAGAAATGCGACCTAAGGCAGAGCGGGATGAGTGATTTCTGCAAACGATTGATAAACTGTAATCCAATAGTGTTGTTGTACCGGATATTTCCGTTAGTGCTAAGGGGCACAGGTGATTCAAATATGACTCCAGTATGTTTCAGGGTTCAAACGGTATGCGTAATTTCCCTTTTTCAGGTTCTATTAGTCGGCGTTTTGGAATCCTAGGACAACGCTGTATGATGCTGTCTTGCATGACAGTTGATATGCTTACGCGACTGGCGGATTATATCGCTATCCTTTAGTCTTACTGCTATCCGCGCATCGACCAGACGGCTTTGACTATATGAAACCTTTTAAAAACGCATATCTTGGCGTTCGAAGCTGTTAATAGGTACGAGTAACATGCTGCCTCCATAAGTCGGCATGACCACCCACAGTAAGAATTTAAAAAAATATATATATATATTTAACTCAGAAATGTGCGAACACCGATCGAATAGGCTTCCGAACTAAACAAAGTGTATGTGGTGGTCAGAGGTCCAAAACGGGTGACCGCCTGCCAGGCCGATTCCGGCCAAGTCATAGTAGCAGTAAGTGGGGTATGAAAGCATCTGGGGGTAACTCGATACAGAACTGTTTCGGGCTTATTAGCCTTCATCAGCCAAGCATAACCCTGAGCACCAGCTGAACACCAGTCGATAGGGGTATCGTAGGACAGGGCAAGCTGACCAAATGACGCTCGCCTTTAGCAGTTGGCAGTCCACCTTCGACGTCATGTCAGGCCTAATCAACTGCGCGTAGCATAAAAATGCGAATAACAAGTTCGCTTTCGGTTTATGTTCCGCAGCCAGTATTCTCTTTTCATTGCTTTCTGGAGGCAAAAAGGACTTTCTTTGTGAGTGCCTGAGGAAAAGAAGCACCCTCGGGACAGGTGTTCTGCAAAAAGCCTATTATCCGCTGTTCAGAGCCTATTTTAACATCTGGCAAAGACAGATTGTATCTAAATACAGAATTATTAGATAGGAAAAGAACTTATACGTAATACGAAATTGTCCTTGCTGGTTAGGGAGTTGGAGATTGCGCTTAAGATTACTGCTTAAGTTTGGGTCAGGTATGTGATTAAGGCTTAATGTTCGGTTAGGCTTACGAAGCAGAATAAATGACCGAAAAGGCATGGGGAATGTCCGGTGTCTAATTCTTGCTTCGGCTAGCCACACCCAACCACAGGTTTTTTAAACTCCACGGTTTGAACCCACCATCTGTTCGTTAGAAGTCCAACCGCTGGCCTTTCGGTTGCGGTCTGGTATATTAACAATGGTACGCAGTACCTACCGATTGCGCTTCAAGACCTAATTTCCCTGTTGTGCCTTTGAGCTAAGTCTGAAGCATGGTCAGCAACCGTAAAGCTACTCTTGATATAGACGGAACGACAAGGCTTGTTAATTCGAACCTCGGGGGGGGGGGGGAGGTGCGATTGGGTAGGCCTGTGTGGTGATGGCTACGAATTCCAGCGCCTTGCGGCTGCTGGTCAGCTTTAAGAGTGAACCCAAAGGGCATAACGGTACGGACGTGTATCGTACCGCGATTAAATAGATTTCCTTCATCATTTTATGCTAAATATTATTATTTTTTGTTGATATTGCTATTATTAATGATATACTTAATATTTATAATTAATTATCAGTAATAAAAAGCAATGATTAATACTATAATTAATAACATTTATTATTACTATTAATAATGATATTATTTCAATGAGGAAAAATATCCTCTTCGGAAATATAGGACAAGTCCACGTATATTGCGATAGGGGATTTCTTTGCTTGTGAAGGCAGATTGCCTGCACTGAACATATGCCTCAATCGCAAGTGATAAACACATATTTTGATTTGTAAACCTCACTCACTTTTTAATATAGTCCCCGAGTGCCAAGACGTGCACCTTGTAAGCATTGAACTTCGTAACCTTTACAGTTTTAAGATGTCAGTCAGTTGAGGAGAATATTCCTGATTTTTTTTCGAAAATGTTACCCCTGATTTGAAACCCATGCTCCTTCCTACGTGGTGCTTTTATGTAACCCGAGAAAGTACTCCCTGGTTAAAAGAGTCAGCTGTCGCTGTGACAATAACTCTGCATACTCCAGCGTAAACAAAAAATCAATATTTCACAGATTTGCACTCCGTTCGAACGTGGTTCTGTCCTGAATTTCACGGGTCTTACAGGAAAATATGGGGAAAATTATAGCGGACAGCTTACACATTCGCCTTCTACCTGCGTTTGCGTGAGCCACATGATTAACACTCACCATTAAGAACCTAACATGTTAATTTTACAAGCAAGCACTCTCACATTTGCTGAATAATGTGTGGACTTAGAAAATGTCTCTGGAACGGTTCCAGAGATTGCGTCCTCTGCTTCTTTACAACAAGAACCTGGAGCACGCATACTTGCTTCTATAAAACTAACTTGTAATCTTCAACTAAACCCTTACCCTTACCCTCGCCTAAGCCTCAAACCTGCACTCAAGGACAACCCAAACCATTATCCTGAAAAAAGTCCTGACTCAAACCTTAACTCTGACCTTAAACCTAACTTAATCCTCAGCATTCATTGATGGACATTGTCCGACCGATTACGGAACCCATCTCTACTGCTCTGCGTTGACCCTCATTCCTCGGACCGTGACAGCTGTAGCATCTGGCAGTAAAGGCAAATATTATTGCCGACCTAAACCAGCAAGATAACGAGCTCGCTGCTTACTGGTTAGGGCGTTAGACTCTTATTAGAAGGGTCACAAGTTCGAGGCCCAGGTCTTTGCCGGCAATACTATATCTCAATGCTCAACCTCCCCTAAACTTAATTTCGCCGGAATTCGGCGCAAAGTCACGTGTACTGTAGGTGGTTCCTGCTACCGTGCTCTGTTTTCCGCGACCATCTCCATGCAGACTTCATCTGAAGAAGTCAGATTTGCAGAAATTTGGAAACGTTACGAAAACTTTATTCGAATAGGTCTGCGCCTAAATAGCCACAAATGGCTCAAAGGCTATAGAGCGAAAAGCAAGCGTGCTGTCACAGGAAGCCATAACCTACTACAGCGACGTTTCCGGCAAGTAAAATGCAACATTTTGCATACAAAATAACTAACAGTCTACGGAGAATGTGGCGGTCTTACCAGCAGTCATTATCGAAGTACTCCTGTAAACGGCAAAGTCGGCAACTAACATTGGAAATTTTCTCACCCTCCCCCTCTCTCTGAGATTGTAGACCACCTAAGCTATAACGTCTTATTTAATACAACATTTGATATATCCAAGCTTAGCTCCTTTGTTTTGTGAGTTGACCCACGATTCGTTTTATAACTGGTTAATTATTACGTTAAGTTAATTAACCGAGCAAGGACTGCCTGCCTTGCATTTTTAGGCTAGGGGAGGTCGGGTTTACTCGCCCTTTAGGCAAAAAGACAAATCAAAGGCGGTATTTGCCAGATACATACCTTGAAAACGAATCCCAAATGAATACGAACGTGAATGACAACTATTATTTGCCCCAAGAGTTCAGTTTAATTGCATCCCAATAAACAGATCCATTTCGGCGTAGTATGTCATTTATGCTGTTTCATAGAAGACCTTCCTGTCAGCGAAGGTTAGTTTGATTTTAGCGCACAACGGACAACTTCCCTCTATAGGGGGAGCCGTAATAGGCGCAGCAAAATGCCCTAACTAATGAAATATCAAGATTTTTGCAAGAAAATCCCTGGTACCAACTATGAGCTCACACTGCGTCCCCAAAGCCTTTAATTAGTGAAGGACCTTTTCGTATTAAGAAGAACTATTGGGATTTATCAAGTAAACACAGTGTTTGCAGCAAATGATCGTCAAATCACACATTTGCAAAGGTAATTGCAAATGTGTTGCGTGATGATTATTTGCTAAAAAACACTGTGTTTGCCAACTTGACTTCTCAAATCAAGCACGGGAATATTTGCTGAATATATCAAGTAATATTACGTTGTTTAGAAAAGCCGAAAATTCCAAAGAAGTGAAAAGTCGGGATAGAGTTAAACAGAATTTTTGTTTAAAATGAAATGGAAGTCTCTTCGTGCAAATAAGCGCGTGATTAAATCAGCACAAGTAGAATAACGTTTAAGAACTAGTCTGTTTGGGCAATTTTTGGATACTTATGCTTTCATATTATGCGCAATTTAAAGTACGGTTGTTAGCAAGTGGCCTGAAGCTCAACTATGAACTCCAACATGGTTTCACGAGAATTGCCACTTGTTTCCTACTTTATACATTTGTTTGAAATAAGCTGAAATTATGCAAGGGTAGAAGAGGAGGTGGCGAGCATGCGTATACTTTCGATAAATTATAATCGGGCCAATTACATTTATATGGGAAGGGGGTAAAACGTACATGGTAAATTGCAAGTAATTATGAGCATATTTAAAAGCAAATTAGTCCCGGGAATAGGGGAAAAGGGGAAGGGGTTACGGTTGGTAATAGGTGTTTAGTTACGTGGCAATAAATGGAGGGGCCATGCTAAGCTCTGAGCTTGCAGGAGGTTCTTCGGCGCGCACAAAACTGGTTTCCTCAACCGGATGGCGGTTGCTCCTGCTGTTGCTAGCAACCGCTGACCCAGGACATTGGGTAGTTTGGTGGGACCTTGTAAGTCACCTTGAAGGCTTCGTTTGGGCCCAAACGAAGTCAAGAGGCAAGAATGGCGCTGTCTATACCCCTGACTTCAGCTTTACTCAGCCATGCTGGGAGGTGCTCCCGTATTCTTTTGGATAAACGCTGGTTCGTGAGACCGATAAAACCTGCTTCCTAGATAAATGTAATCGGCCCGATAAGAATTTATCGAAAGTATACGTATGCTCGCCACCTACTCTTCTGAGTTCTCTGATGGGAATATTCGCAACTTTAAAATTATCCAAGCATAGTTTTGTTTGACTATGCCGACAGAGACGTCACGAGCTTTTGCTCGCGCCAACGCCACAGTGCCAGGTGGCCGAACAATTATCACACAATTATTCACGATAGAGAAGGGATCGTTAATTGTCCTAGGTTTTTATGCAGCAGCATAGCGACGGGTTCTGCTACTACCTGCAAGAAAGGATCCTCAAAAGGATTTTAAAAGTCAGGATGGCATAGTCCCTGTTCCAGTGATTGCATCTGTTTGTTCTCAGGGGATCTGAGTCATTGCAGGCATTCAAGGGTACTTAGGAGGTAGCACCGAACAAAATATGCTTGCATTTTCGCTATCTATAAAATAAAACCCGTTTCGTAGGCCCTTTCTTCTCTTTTATTCAAAAATATCATAATAGATACTGTCTCGTCTTTTTTCAGTTCTCTGGCTCTGTGTCCAGCAGTCACGCGTATGTCAAACCTAATGGTAATAACTATCAAGGTCATACTGTCCTATTAAGCAAAATTACTAAAGGATAAACAATGTAAAAACCTCAATATTGGATATACAACGTTGAACAACAACGCCACGCAGGGCAAAACTAGTCTTGGGAACGCATCTTTGTGTTAGTGGGAGAGGAGGCGTGGCTCTGCTCTTATATGATTTCATGAGGAAATTCATATGGCATTAGGATCGGTCTGAAACACCAGCGTTCGTGAACGGAAGCCATCTGAGAAGTCCGCAGTGGGGGAAGGACGGACAGCTGGCTCTCCGTCAAAAAGTCTCTTCACGGGAGTTTCATCTCCGGGTGTCAAAATGACTGTTTCTGGCGTCAGTGCAGAGCCAACAGCATTGTTGGACTAGGTGATAACAGGCAAGAAAGCCGAACCGGGGGCTGTGGGCAATATTCAGTCATGCACAATCGAGTGAAAAGGATAAACAAGGGGATGGTGGCCAGCATTCGAGGGGAAAGGGAACATGTGCATGCGGCTCAGAGAAAGGGAGACAACCTTCGTAAGAGGGAAACAATCATATGTAGGTTGGATGGGATTTTCTGTGGAGAAGGGACGTGAAGAATCACAAAAAACAATGACAACAACAACAGAACGCCTAAGTTTTCACAGTAACCATCCAGTTGCTCACAAACGGAGCTGTGTAAAAACACTCTCTAAACGGATCCAGATCCACTGCAGTAAACCAGAGGAAAAGGCACGCAAGGCCAGATATCTCCTTGACCAGCTCATGCGGAACGGTTATCCAAAAGCATTTATAAACCGATGCTTACGCGTTCGGCCCCGGAGGACCCAAACCGAAGAACCAATGAAGATATGGCACGCTCTGCCATATATAAAAGACGTCTCAGAAGCGACTGAGCGCATCGCTGCAGAACTAGGTGTTGGAATTGCACACAGACCCAAAGCTACAATGTGCAGCAGAGTGGTGAAAAAAGAAAGACTGGCTTACGCAGAATTAACAATCTGGTGTAGTATATCACATTCCATGCCTAAAATGTCCTTGTAATTATACAGGTCAAACGAAACGCATGCTCGGATCGCGTATGCGTGAACACAAGCAGGCAGTGCGACTAGGCGACGAATTATCTCAAGTTGTAACTCACACCTACGAAAAAGGCCATGAGTTCAACTTCGCTGCCGTCAAGGTACTCGCCCACGCGGGAAACAAGACGAGCAGAGAATTTATCGAAGCCTGGTCCACGGATGAGAATTCGGTCAACAGATGTGTCGAATTGGCGCCAGCGTACAGGGCCTTACGCTATTGCAAACGATCACATCCAAACGCCCACCGCAATCAATTGGCCTAACATCCTACATAATCATTCCACTTTCGATGCTGAAGTGGCCATTTGGCACCCAAGCTTACATAATCCCTCTCTTCTCATCCTCCTTCCGTTCTATGACCTTTTTTTAATTGCCCATCCCTCCCACCATAATTATTACTTGTTTTGTTGGCGATTCTATTTCTGTAAATATTTCCACCCAACTTGTCGATCTTGACTACTGGCACAGACTAGCACAGCCCTCAGTGGCAAGTCGGCAGCACACACAATTATTGATTTTCTGCACGTTCAACATTTTAGTTACTGTACACACGCCCCAAGTAGCTTCCACATTTGTTACTGTTTCTCCACCTCTGACTATGGGCTCTTGTAAGAGCTCGAAAGCTCAGGACAAAAAAAAAGTTTGTTCCAGTGATCGACCATATGTCTCCTTTACCAATTGCAAACCTGTTCAGCCTGAAATAACAGGTACCAAATAATGATCTTGTCTTTTTTTATTCTTCAACTTTTAGTCACATGCTCGCATCACAAAACAGATACTTAACGTCCGCAGTCGGCTCTCTGAGGTACGGCCAACTGAGATCAAACTGCAATACATTTCACGCTGGCAACAACTCACCGGCAACGGCATCATCTACTTTCTGGCTCGCTTCGAAACCACCCTACCGCTCGGGGCAGCCCTAGGTCTACCCCCGCAAACTGACTCCGACGGTGTAGTCCGCCCCTACTCCTACACCGCCGCCACTACCTTCGGTCAGATCCACCATCTGGCCCTCACCTCAGATCCGGACTCCCGCCAGGTCACCGTCTCCGCGAGTCGCCGACCCGAGGTCGTGGGCATCGGCTGTGGCCGTGTGGCGCGCTACGACCAGACCACGGGCGAGATTCATGCCGCCTGGCGCCTGGACAGTGTCCAGGGTTGGCACGTCAATCGGGAGCTCAATGAGCTGGTCCTGCTGTTGGCTCCCAGTCCGGAAGATACCGCTGCGTCGGGGGCCGCAAGGTCGGCTAGCCCCGCCAGCGAGCCCCCCCGCGGTGGTGGCCATCCGGTGGCACAGCCCCCGCAGCGCGGCGGGCGCGTCATAATTCGTCCGCTGGAAGTGAACGTACAGAAGGTGGCAGAGGCGCTGGGGGCCAACGTCTTCCTCAGCCTCCGATCACCCACCAAGAGTCAGGAACTGGATGAGGGGCGTTTCTACAAGCTGATTGGTGCGCCTCGTAGCAATGCTCTCGCCTTGTCCGTTGTGTGAGGGTACTCTGTTCCCCCTCCTGCATCTCGCTCTCTCTCTCTCTGTCTCTGTTTCGTTTTTCGCCCTCTACCCCCCCCCCCCGCCCACCTCTCTAGGTCTGATCTACGTCCCTCAGAAGTGTGGCCCCGGTTTTTTGTAAAAAAACAGAACAATTCTTTCTAAAGCCAAGTCATTTCTCGTCGTCGAATGTGCTTCGTGCCCCCCCCCCCCCTGCTCCCCATTCGACTTCGAACAGAGCGCGCACGTGCACAAGCGTACAAAAAGCAGTCTATGCTTTTCTGAGTCATTTTGTTTTCGTTATCTGCCCCCCGGCCCGCCACGTCCCGGCCTCTGCCATCCAATTGCGGCCATCGCCTCCATTTTCGAAGACGGAGGCGTACACCCTTTCGAACAGATGCTCCGGGCATTTTTGATTCGCTTATCTCATTCCCTCCAGAGTAACCCCCACCCTCGTTTTTTTGAGTTAACAAAGTCTAAGATGCGCACAGCGCCGACCCCCGCTCCTCTTTACCGTGCATCTTTCCCTACCCACCTCACCAATTACGGTGATCGAACTTACACCCACGCATATATATATGAAGACACCTAGTGTGCGTGCGCTAACTGTTCAAGTTGTGTGTATGTGTCCAGCATCGTCTTTCATTCAAGCGCTTAAATCACACACACACGCACACACGTTTGGTTCCCTCTTCGTTTTACTTTCTCGTCTTCGGCGATGACTGCTGCTATGCGAAATACCCTGCATGACTTTGCCAGCAATGTATTTTACTGCGCTCGTTAAGTATATATTTTGATTTCGAAACAAATATTGACTTATGCTCTTGATGTGCTCTCCCGCTTCCTGGGGTTTAGTAGGTGGAACGTAAACGGGCCGCGTGGTGGATACCCTGCACCAACAAGGGGTCTGGCTAGGGATAAGATCCACATTATTTGGGATACGCTCCTGTAGGGGTCTAAGTAGTGGAGGTAATAGGATCAATGCAATCATCAGTTTGAATCCCAGGTTGGAAGGTAAAAGGCAAGAGTCACCATAATGAGGGGTTTATTGCATACAGAACTCCCTGTTGCTGTCCCAGGTGGCAGTGACCACTGGCGAAGCCAGAGCTGGCCCTGACTGCGTCCAGTCAGGTCTGAGAGTGTGGACTGTGGGTTGTGTGGGGTAATGACAGTTAATTTTACATAACTGTGAAGGGAGTTCAAGTGTTCTTTAGTGGGTGTGTTGCAATTGCTCGAGTGGATGTTGCCCGCAGAGATCTTTTCCGCATCGGCTGAGGGGTGGTGTATTTAAGTGGCACTTAGGCAGGCGTGCTTATTAGGACGCACGTGTACATGGGGGCGTGTGCGCACGTGTGTACGTGACTGGTAAGGAAAAGTTTATAAAAGGCCATGATTGACCAAAGCCAGGCTATAGGACCGAGGTCAAATGCTATTTTTAGAGCCTCCCTTCCAAATACAGGAAGTTCTTCAAGGACTATGACCAGATAGCCACACCGCCGAACTAGGTCTCCCAAAACGGGAGTGAGGTTTAGCGGACGCGAAAATGAAAGGCAAGGTTTAAAGGACAGCCCCCGCTCGAGCTCTATTCTCGCCTTCCATGACATAGGCCAACATACTGACATTCTCATTGTACACAGGGCTGTTTGCAAGCCTTGCAGCAGGCTGACAACACCAAATGTGGTATTCGCTCGGGAGTGATGCGTGTGGTTATAGGACAGATGGGCGATAGAGTTGAAATAACATCCCACCTGGTTAACTTCCGGTCTGCTCCGTCTGTCCACTGTATCAATAAGCTCACCACGCTGACACGGCCATGTTCTCCTTCTACCTCCCCCCCCACTACGTATAGTTAGGCGTTTTATCCGGCAGGTGGGAAAGGGGGTCATATGGCCATAGAAACGGAAAAGCGCCAAACCTGAAAAAAATCCAGCCATCGCGCAGTAGGAGGCATGCACATTGAGAAGAGAACACCAGCCGCGCTTGGAATGTCCTCCCCCGCACAAACACGCGAGATATTCTCCGGACCTTAGGTGTGACTGACTGACATCGGGCTCAGATGGATGAATGATGAGCGAGAATGCGGTTTAATGCTGCGGGAAGTTGACTATCACTGGAAACCTAAGTCGCACTCGAGTCACTGAATCAACCTGTTTGGACCATAACTGGGGCATCAACAAGATAGGTGGCCGAAGCTGTCGCGTGCAAATCCGAGAGTTATTAGTTGCTTACGAACCTGTCTGGGCGCTCGATTAACACAAAGCATTATCTTGGGACTCTTAACGGCTACATCAATCGTCTGTTCGTCTGCGTCATCCGCACAGCGACAAAAATCAACCCAGCTTAACCAGCATGCTCTACCAATCACTTACGTGGAGGACAAGGAGGCTTGTAAGCGCATATTTCCATCAGCTATGCTTATTGCAAATATAAGATGCATGTCTTACACTCAGATATTGTTACAGTATAGGTGCTACCTTGCTTATTCATTAGTACTTAACTACCGACACAATCATAGGATATAGCAATGTTAGTTTATTACAGAAGAGATTGATCGCCTATTAGACCGGAGACGTCATCTAAACCTCAGGAGAAGGAGCTAACTACTGGAAAAAATATTATTATAGCCTACTTACAACAAGTGGCTAAATAATCCTCGATATAGGTTGCGGCTGCATACTAGGTCCGATCTTATACATTCAGTAGTACTAGGTGGACGCTGTTCACCGAACGCTACACCCAGTGATCACAAGAGATGACTCTCCTATGGCCCGGACAGACAAAACCCCTAGATGCCATGTCAGATAATCCAGTACTCTTGGCACTTAGTTCAGTAGCCGAATCCTGTTTAGGCATTAGGCAGGCCGTCCCCATTGTTATTCCTATCTGGAGCCGACTCGCAACGTGTATAATTATATGCTCTTGGGATCAAATATGGTAATAGTTTCCTATGTACTGAACGAACTATAATCGCTAGTATCTTCAGCATCACAATTAATGAGCTTTTACTGCAGCAATATACTGTCATAATGTTGCCCTCTAGTGCCGAACTTGTAGTGCACATTTATAGAAAGATGGATATCTCTAAAAATCTGAGCTAAATCTAGATAACCTAGAAATGCTACGGTAGCCACTTGTTACGACCTAATAGCATGTAGCAACTTAGGTGACTAGAGAGCAGATTTCTCTTCTATTACAAAGAAGACCTCTTCTGTGTCCTCAAGAGGGAGTTAGACAATGCAAACATTTAGCCAATTAACAACAAATGGCAAGATGCAACATAAAGATATGGTAAAACTTGAGCTATTTCTTAATAAATTTCGTCAACCAATAAGATGACAGCCTGGTGGATAGAGTTTAAAGGGCAGTACGCATCGAGAGCGCTGAGTTGCTGGTTTCACCACTAGCATTTATACTACCAGCATCACTGAAATTGTCCTACTCGTGTTACATTTGATTAAGTCTGTCCTACTGTACCTACCTGATACTGTAATTTTGTACGGCTGTCCTTTAGATGAATACTTGTAGTATGCTCTCTCCTTACTGTACTCATCAATCCTACTTTAAGAGGTTCTTGCACTATCCCACTATCAGTTAAATAGAAATAACACTGCCGCTACCAGTACTATCAATATAAAGAACCAGCAGTAGAAGCAAGATTCCTAGCAGTAACAATGCAAAGCTAGTTAAAAATTTTACCTGCCGTATGAGGCAGAATCACCTCAGCTGCTAAACTAATATTCCCACCTGTTATGCTGAAGTGATAAAAAATAGGATGAACATCATATTTCTAAACCATTAGTGCTGATAAGGGAAGTTGCCAAGCTTCCATGACTAGTGGACTGCTGGAGAATCTTGCTTCCAACTAGACAGACGGCGCTCCGCAACTTCTGAGCTAAAACTAGATATTGAAGATGTTAAAAAAGTCCGAAATTTGAGCGCGCATCGGTGGCAGATATTAAGCTATCATCAAATACACATTCTTTAACCCTACTGTTACTTAATTTCCAACATTTCTACATGCATATACAGGCTTTAGCAAGTATGATTACTAGAACCAGCACTTTAGCCTAGGCATAGAACTTCTAACAGAAGTATCCTGACAAGTGGCACATGTCATGACAGATCCGCAGCTCTTGTTGCATAAACCCTTCCCAAACCTTGAGTTGAATAATATCCCCTAATAGTTCTATAACTACATACTAAACTAAAATGTCTCACATGTATGCACAGGCCGCATGGTAGTCTACCACCTACGGGTCTTAGCAAGTATGCTTACTAGAATTAGCCCCCTAGAATAACACTTTAAAAAGTAGTACGCTAGGGATCAAGGAAACACGGCCCCAGACAAAACACCAACCAGCGGAACTACTTTCCTTGAGATAAGAGTGCGGAAACCAAGTCAAGCAGAGCTTGCTCAGACCCCCAAGCGTGTACTTACCCGAAATAGTTAAAGCCAGTCTCACATTCCTACTGAGAGCAAAGGCATATAAGCCCTAGCGTTGGCTCAGCCCGCATCGCCGTTGACAAATGGCGGCATCAGTTCTAGCGACACTTCCAGTTGAGATTTAGGGGACATGAACCCTGTGCTGGCTCTAGTACTCCTGGCATAGGCATGTACCTATAACAGCAGCTTCTTAGTCAGTACAGCTCGATGGATCAATTTGAAAGTGTGGAAACCAAGGCATATGCATCTTTGCTCAGGACACCCAGCTCTATTATTATCCAAATGCTAATCATTTCTACCTCATACAGACAGGGGAGTGCATACTGGGTGCGTCTCCCTAAATAGAAGATACACAGGCAGTTCTTATAGTATACCATCTAGTAGCCTCATTAAGTATGCTTGGTAGAATTAGCACTTATATCATATGCAAGCACCTATGGCAACATCGTCTTATTCCGTACATCTCGAGAGATCAAGCTGAGAGTGCGGAAGCCAAGGCAATCACAGCTTTGCTCAGGCCCCCAAGCCTGTACTTCCCCGAAGCAGTTAAACCCAGATTCACCTTCCTTATTCAGATCAAGGGTATAAGAACCCTATTGAAGGCTCAGTCAGCGTCAACGCTGACAAGTGGTGGCACCAGTGCCAACGCCAGTAATACTGCACTTCTTTTTAGGTTTGAGGGGATATGAACCCTGCGCTGACGTTAGCCAGCGTCAATATTACTCAGATGCACCCTAGCAGTAACATTAGAAACAGCAGCAGTGGTTGTTTAGCAGAACGAGGTCTGGCTTCTTAGAATCAGGCTAGACGCCTATATAGGTGAGTGAGAGTAGACAGTGCAGTAGTACCGGCGCAAAGTCTACTGTCACTATATACTAAGTTTAGGCGGTGTTTACGGCTGCGGCCTACGCCCTTTCTCTGTGCGGCCATCTCGACTTGTCTTGTTGCCGTTTAAACACAGTTGAGAGGGTTAGAGTGGGGTAGGTAGCGGCGCGCCTGCTATCACTATACCTGACCACAGTAACCGTCTCTGCTCTTGAGTAAATGGTGGACATCTTCGCTTGCGATGGTCGAACTAACACACACACACACACACACGACAGTTCCCCCGTCGATTTCGACGATTGGCACCACGCGCTCCAACAAGCCGCAGCAAACGCTGAAGCAAGCCGCAACTGACACAGAGGTGAGCTGGGCAAGCAATACGCAAGCGACAGCTAGCAGGAGCAACGCAGAGAACTGGCGCGAGGGAAAAAACAGGAGTTTAGGCAGACTTGCGCAGAGTCTACCCACTCACTCGCCACTCCCACCTCCGTATCCGGTGTAAAGACAAAGTCAATAAGACCGGGGATGAGGGAGGGTGTAGATGGCTGGCGCGATAAGCACTCAGCACGCGCACACTTGACACAGCCATCTCGCTAGGTATGCTCCCGACTGCGCACACACACGTGACTGAGTAGGCTGAAGTCATGTGTCGCGTCCGCCGGCACGCCAAAGAACAGGGGGCGTTGATGCAGCTATTATCGGTTAGCCAGAAGCAGCTGCGAGGTCAAGCCTTGGGGGGTGGAGGGCACCAGTGAAAGAAAGCATTGGAACAGTTTTTTGTGACGACACATGACTTTGGTGCAGCGAGCCTTTGATAACGAAGGAGGGATGGGCATTGTGGCTGTCTGTCACACTCTCACGCCGCACGTTGGGGTTGTGGTGGCATGCACAGGTGCCGGCTCGTGCTACGCCTGCCACTGGTGCCCTAACTCAGCTGCTGTCGTTTTGTCTCTGTCTTCTTGACACCAGAAGCAGGGGGGTGGGAGGAGCGACTGCGGCTTATACAACGCCAGTTAACACTCCCGAGCCATTGAGCCTCATCAGGGGGAAGGGTTGGCTGTACATACTGCTTCCTGTTTCCCTAGGGCTGCATCTTTCAAGCAGAAAACGTACCAGCGACATCTGTGAAGCCGATAATTTCCCATTCGTCGTAAGTCCTCGTATACAGGCAAAATTGAAGTTCACGCGGGGAAATTGGGAAACTCCTATGATGGGAGAAATCGAGATGTTGCATATAGTTGAAGCAAAACGGCGGTAACTGTAAAGAGGGCCCAACACTCGCGCCGTCTTCTTAGCAGGATAACAAAGAGGGAACACGCGAGCCTGCCGCTGACCAGGTTCTGAGGTCACGCAGGACATGGCGCGACCGGCCGCCTGAGGACACTGTGGGATACGATGTGGTCCAGCCAGATAATAGATAATGAAACGTATCCCACCGAGTATAAGCTGATAGCTATGATAAGGTGTGAAAGGCCGGATTTTTATAGATAATGAGTAAGAATATGAGTGATGGGTGAGGGACTCCCAGACAAGTGCAGTCCAGCCATGAATGGGCCGCAGTCCAGAGGTGCAGTCCGGCAAGTAGATCAGCGGGTCTGGATAACTACAACCGAACAGTAGATCATCGGTTCCGGGAGTGACTGGGCGTAAACAACTCTCCCGTAGTCGGTTCTTTTCTGCACTGGCCTTGCGAAGTGGGTGACCAGTGAGCCAGACAGCGTGATCTTGAAAGGCTTGTCCCCGCGGCGTCCGAGGAAAGCATGGCTTACAACACGAAGGCTGGAGGCATGATGACTGCCTGTAGAGGCCACTCGTGAAGAGCCAATAGGGAACAATGACTACTGGCCCTTGAATATGCTGCCACCGCTGAAGGTGGCACTCTGTTGCTGGAGACGCACTACCGACGGCCCGATATTCTGCCCTTAGCAACCTGGGACATGGCTGTCAAAGACACGGAACACTGTTGGCCGAGACGAACTACCGACGACAGAAGACAAGGCTGAGGTACAAGCAGAACTAGTAACAGTAAAGTACTATCTCTTATCCTGTTCTGCCTTCTCTTCTTTACGCGTAACTGGGGAACATCACCAGTGTTGACACAGGAAGTCACAAGGTTATAGCAGTAACTGAAATGCTAATTACTTTCCGAGATAAGAAATGCTGAAAAAGGATGTGATCTCTGGACATATGTGAAGAATTTTGAGTGATTTCTGAAAAAGTGGCGTCAGATACGGGTAACTTTCGTATTATGTGGTGGTACTGTTTATGGTACTGCACACGTGTAAGAATAAACGGCTCTGTCTACCCTTGGTGTAATGGCCGGGATTCGAGTCGGTAATCGCTGGAATTTCATTATCCGTTATTGATATTAACGTGAAAATTTGGCTTATTTTCATCGGGGTGGTTGCTCCCCACCCCTGCCCCTTTCTAGGAAAAGTGCGCATGGCTTATATAGGATCAAGAGGTAATGAAGCAGCAAGGGGATCAAATAACTGTGACCCTTCGCGAGCATTTCGTCCTTGTGGAAAATGAATGTTTGACCGGAGCTTGTACTGCTATTGCGTGTGCGGAGATTCCCTTCGAAACAGCCTTCAGGTTTCTCTGGCGTACTTACTTTGGACGCAATTGTACTCTACGAGATACACGACACCAAACGTTTATTGCCATGGTGTCGAATCCCACAGACTCATTACTCACTGCCAGGTTGCCTATGGCATGCGTGCAACTAAAACTCCAAAATTTATGAGAACACGGTTTTCGGCCTTCAAGACCTCTTATACATATGAAATCTCGAACCAGTGTTATTTTGGCTTTCATCTGATTTGTAATACCGAAGTTCTGTGAGTATCTTTTGACTCCAAAAGCAGGTCCCGATTATTCAGCAAACTTATCTTCCGGTCTACTGCAAAACGTCTAAGATGGTCTATCTAGCGTACTTCAGCGACTGATTTTGTAGCAAAATACAGCGATTGCTGCTGAAATTAGTACGCCATCCTGAGGTAAAATAAAATAACACAAAAGGCCAGTCGGTTGTCCCCTTCCTCCTCCCTCGTAAATTGTTACTCCGGAAAGACGGCTTTGCGACGTCCTTTTAATTACTACCATTTGATGCCGTTTGGTGGCGGGAAAGGTCGTCGATGCGATTGCTGGAACTAGAAGTGCATTTGCCTGAGGTTTCAGTTTCTGTCTTGAACTTAGAACAGATAAAAGGGTGATAAATGCACCGATTGCGCTGCATTAATAACCTGTAGCGGCCACGTGACCGCAGTCGGACTACAATTAGCAGCATCCATGACCACCGGCTGGGGTCCGATTCCGAGTCATCAGTTGCCGCAATTTCGTCAAAATTTCTCGAAATTGGCTTGATAATTATGCGACAATTAGGTTGAATGCCGTCGAAATTGTTGCTTAGCCCCTCTCTGCTCGCATGATTTATTCTCCTGCCAGGAAAAAGTTTGAATGTGGCAAGTGATTGTGTTTTATGCAGCTCACGTGGTTCTTACTTCTTGCAGGGACTTCGGCCTCGTTGGACTTGAAAATGTGGCCAGATCTCGTCGAATAGGCCACAATTTGAGAAGTTGCGTCATTTTTCCGCACTGCTGTCGCGTGGTCGGCCAGTAGCCTCCGGGTCTACTCTCCTAGTTTCTCTGAATTGGTTGATTAGTCCTTAACTGCACCAGATCTGGTAAACGACTCCAGCCATTTAATGCCGTAGCAGCGGGTCTATCGCAGGGGGTTCAATAAGTTAAGCCCTAGCAACTGCGATCTTCAGAACATGGTTACTTAGTAGAAAAGAATTCAGTGATGGTCAGAATAGAAGGTATAGTTTATTGTGTACACAAAGGAATGGAGAATAGATAGAGAGAAATTTGACCTATGAACACATGTCATTCCGCTGGAGCGCCGTGGTCCTAAGTGACGTCTGGCGGCCGAGAGTGGAAATAAGGGACATGTTCGAGTAGTACTTGGGCAGCCGCGAGAACCTAGATACACGTGTGTGTCCGAGTGGAAGAAGGTCAAGTCTCTGCAGGTCAGCGCGTCTGTAAGCGCTGACTGAGGTATTGGATGACCTTGAGGCCGCTGGCCTTGAACAGTGACAAAGCAATGGAGGGCGCCGGGTGGCAGAGACCACTACAGGCCTTTCGGCCACATGACCCGGCCAAAGTTGCGGGGTATGCTAGTTTCTGAGCCCAACGGTGTAGGCGAAATAGTATTTTCGTCGGTCTAGGCTGGCCACATGATCGTCTAGCACTGAAAGTGTGCACGTCTCGATTCGTTTTCAACCTAAACGAGGCTGAACTATTTAGAATATGACTTGCACAAAGATGGATCCCTACCCTTTGCCTGAGAGAGTTGAGGTAATAGTGTTTTGTGCGCAATAGATCCCATACCTTTCCTCAAAAACCAGTCTAGACCGCGTTAGGAGGCTGAAAAACGCGGCAACCTTTCAGGGTTTTATAAAGGGGCCAAACGTGCGGGAAGATAAGCATAATGCCTACATGATTCAGCTATGTAGAATTTTCTGAATAAACGCTTATTTGCTTCGCATACTACAGTCAAATGCCGAAGGCTGTATAGCGACAACTCGGTAGCACAATGATTCACACTGGTACAGTGTTCATATTTCCTGACATTTTGGGTCTCCCGTACTTTTGGGGTCAAATAAAACCGCAGGTTTGTTTCCCTGCAGCAGATGGCGCATGACATACACGGTCATGTAAGTGCATGTTATTTTGTGTTTCCTGAATAATTTGGCATGCTGGTAGCAACATCAGACCGACGTGCTCACTCAGCAAGTGCATTCAGTTGGCGCAGCCTCGGGACAACCATATGATCAAAGTTGTAGATTCTACTGTCTGACCTTAAGGTACGTCGTGATTAAAGTAAATTTTCAAGAAGAGCATGTGTAGTTTGCTGCAACCACTCCTTTTTCGAATACCCACATTCAAGGTCAGCGAAGGGCACGTGCGCGCGGGACGCAGGCTACAAGCCATAAACGTGCACTTCACAGTGCCCTATGTGGATAGTGACTACCGTGCTCCCGTACAATCTGAGTGTTCTATAGCTGCTAGTGACTTCTAGAACGCTCGTGAAGTCAATTGGACAGACTGTTGCTTAAAGGGAATGGCATACTATAAGTACACACAGCCTTTGCGTGAGAAGGACTTCAATGCGTCGAATACATTGCCGCGTTGTCAATTGTGTTCTGTTTCGCTGGCGTTCCAAACAATAGTCCAGCACAAATACGGTTCATATAAATGTTCGCAGCTCCCGTTTAAACGGTGGCAACACATGCGGGGAAGAGTAGTAGCGTTTAAGTCAAGCATTAAGACTTCCTGCAGTTTTCGCTGTGTCTTATTTTTTTGCTTTCCTCGCCGCACTGTTCCTGCTTTTGCATAAGTATTCCCGTGCTAACTCATAGGCCATCAGCTGAGAACAGTAAACAATCCCTCTCAGTGATACCGCGTTCATCTTCTGCACATATTCGCTTCCAAAAAAATTTTGTCCGAATTTCTTTGACCGTTTAAACCGTCTTCGGGTGAGTGCAGAAGAGTTCGGGTGCGCTTACAGCAACTAGCAAACACGCTCCAGGAAGGCGTTTCGAAAGATTACTTTGTAATTAATCAACGTGTCATCGGATGCGCTTAAAATGCTTCACTAAACTTTCACTGATGTTGACTGTGACGTACCAAAATCAAATATGTTATTGCTAGGCCAACGATTAACCAAAAACTTTGTTTAGAGTATTTCCAGCGTAGGCTTGAAATTCTCCGACGTAGACGCTTTTTAAGCTATAGCACCTGGTCTAATAAACCATTTCAGACAATTCTTGCCGCTGCAGGGAGTCCCTTGGTCTCATAACTTGGAATTGGGTGGTTGCTTCCGGCCTGTATGCAACTTCGAGATGCGTTGAAAGGCGGCTAACGGCCTTGTGGGACATTCTTTACACGCGGAAGCACTCGCCGAGATTTCGGGTCGGTATGACGTGGCCTCTTTTCTATTGTGCGGATACTCCGGTTTACAAACCAGTGCCACTTACTACAGGTTTTGAACCCCCATCTTCCACTTAGTTGCATTGCATTTCGTCTCAGCACGCCCATTTGACGTCAGTGCGCAACTGAATTTTGGCTAATTAAGTAATTGCTGTCGAAGTTAAGTACTCGCGTACTATATGCCAATTTCCTGAAAGCATCATCGACGTAAAGCCAACACAAACTTTTCTGAAGAATAAAACACCATGAAAAGCCAGTTGTTTGTCTTCTCTCTCCTAAATTATAACTTTTTCTCTGCGGAGATTTAAAGCAAAACATGACCTATGCAAACACTTGGAGCATTTGGTTAACCTAGCTTTTTCCTGGTAAAATCTAGCGCTCAGATTTACACAGTCCTCTACTCACCTTTTTGCCCTAATTCCTTTTTGCCTGTTATTCTTCCCACGTCGTTTTAACTCGCAAATTCATTAATTAGCCTTCATAACCTGCCCTATGACCCTTTTTGACCTTTTTGTACAAATTCAATTTTGCATTTTTCGTGTTACTTACCCTCACCATGGACTGGAATGGACGCAACTGATGACCTTTCCCGAGATTTTATTGATCTAATAAAGCTTACTGTTTTTGCGATTTACAAATTTCTCCGGCATGACAGGGTTGTGGCATTTTTTGAATGCTAGCGCTTGATCCTGTACAATGGGTACAAAGCTATCATCCAGGTAATGCGAGAAGATTTTCGGTCTGTGGTGTTGAAAGTCTAGCGGCTCCAATCCTTGCATTTGTGCCGTGCTCTCCAGGATGATATTACTGTCCGTGCTAAACAGATTTGTACGACTCTTCTGGCAGATGTAGTGGCAGGATATGCGAGTTTTTTCAGCCCAACGTCTTAGGTGAAAAAGAATTTTTGTCTGTCCAGACTAGCCATGTGATTGTCTAGGACTGCATTTCTGGGTGTCTCGTTTTGTCTGTAAACCTAAGTGGCCGAACATTTCAATTGCAAATACAGCTGTAAATGCGTGTGTTTAGCGCCTACCTCACATGGAGCTTAATCTCTATCCTTTCCTCAAGCGAGGTGGAAGGGGGCGGTTTTATGTGAAAACGCTCTTCTACACCTCGTCAGATAACAGTCTACACACCGCAAGGAGGCGGTAATAAGAAGCAGACTTCGTGGGTTGTATAAGCTGGCCAGACGTATGGCATGATAAGTCTAATGCGCAGATGATTAAGCTGCTTAGAAGGACGTGAATCACAATAATCCAAATTTTTGTATAGTCCGGTCAGACGCCGAAAGCTGAATACCGATAAATGTGCAAGGCAATGATATGCACGGTCCTCGCGACTATCTTTCCTGGTACTTTGGGTTTTCTGCACTCTTTTTGGTGTGAATGCACATACCACAGACTAGTTTTCCTGCATCACCTAGTGCATTATATACACAGGTTAACCTCCCTTCTTCATTTACTTGTGTGCTTCATCGAGAACTAATATAGGCGGCGGCAATAAAGAGTTTTATGTGGAATATTTATCCTACGTTGCCTCAGAAAGCAGTCTAGACACCATGAAGATGCGGAAAAAGTGGTAACAAGATAAGTCTAATCTGCACATGATTCAGCTGCGTGGGCAACCCTAGATGAAGAGTTATCGCACGACTCCTACGTATCGCGTAGACTGAAAATATACCGAACACTGAATACCAAAAAGCCGCACTGATTTCCTGAGCATTTTCCCTTGAAGTTGGGTTTTCTGCATTTTTAGGTGTGAAATGCATACCGCAGACGAGTTTTTTAGCAGCGAGTGGTGCACGATATACATCGGCAACTTTTTTCCCACTGCATGCAATGTTGTGCTTCCCAGAGATCTAAGCCTGCTGCCGGCAACACCAAATCAGTGGATTCGTGCAACAAGGTCAGTCCTGCCTCAATGAGCCTGCGTTCATATTATTTGCTTTTTCGTTTCCTTCTAGAACTTTAGCCTTACCTGAATCGGCTTGTTACGTATACAACTTTGCAACAGGCCCTGACGTTAAGGGTAAAGACGCTCCTTGAGGATGTCTCCACACGTTACCTTTCGACTGCTCTTCGGATGAGTTCAAACGATATCGGGTGAGCGTGACGTACCTTAGCAATATCATCGGCTTATTGAATCTAACGAGCACGTTCCGTTTAAGCCTCCCCTGGGTACGCTTGGAGTGCTTTATTCGACTGTTGACTCTGACGCATCAAGACCAAATCTCTAATTTCTAGCCCTAAGGTTGACCGGAGACTTGAAATAAAGTTTTACGGACGAAGTCTCTGGTACAATTATTTTTCATTTTTTTACAGTTTATTGGTGGGGGCTCTGACTGGACCTCTCCTGGGTCTCCGATAGAATTGAGCAGAAAGTCCTTGAGCGGTACCAAAAGAGATCTATGTCAAAAGAGCAAGTCGTGAGAAAAAGAGAGTTGCCATTACTGATATTAGTTTAAGCGTAGAATTTGAGCTTTTTCGTACGCTCAAAACTTTCGGAAATGACTCCAATGAAGCGAGCAGTTATATTATACGAGAACGCTCCCGATACTTGAGTGGAACCCCAAGCACGTTCTTAAGATGCTAGGTTAGGGAAATGCCAGTAAATCAGGTATGCAAATCAACCAGAGTACGCGACTACCGATTTCATCAGTTTTGCGACTAACTGTATTCTATTTTTCTTTTAACACGCAACTTTATTCGGTGCAGTTTGTAAAAACTGCGTTTTTGGCTGAACTAACTGAAGGGACTTGTTCAAAGGAAGAGTGTCATATTTTCTGCAAACCTTCATTAGTGTACGCTAAAGCAGATGCATTTGCTAGTTGTCGAGAAGGCGTTCCTCGTAGGATGACTCAGGTTTGCGAATGAACCGTCGTCCTAACGCCTTTTCTCGACATTTCAGCAGCCGGAATTTCTTCAGTTCCCAATTTCCAGGACCACAAAGTCGGAGGTGGAATCCGCAAACCACGAGCCGTTGGAGAGTGAAGGACGCAAGAGCGGGACAGTCTATCGTATTAGTCACCGCCGAGAGACGTCTGTGAAGGCCTATGTAGGGCCTAAAGATCACAATGGAGCGACTGCCTCGTGGTAGATGGATCAATGTGCGCATCTTTGACAGCGCCAGAAAATCTATACGTCCGTTGAACTTGGTGGAACAGGGGAGGATTGTAGTGACTAACTCAATACGAAGTGCACTTGTGAACGTCTGTCGTGACTAGCTCAAGTCGAAGTGCACTTTCGAAGGACTCGCTGTTGTCGGTCTCTGTAGCAGCCAATTACAGGCCAACTCACACAGGACCTTATTTGGCAACCGCAGAGCAGACCTCACTTCAGACGCCGTCAACTGGCTTGCGATCATGCAGTCGTCGGGTAGTCAATTTCTTACTGCCTATTCTCCGATTCATTCTGTAAAGAATATACTCTTCCTACTACCCTGGCCTTTCCATGACTTCTCCTCCATCTCCTAAGGAACCAGGCCCGGAAGATCGCATCCGTTAAGGTTAACCCTATTGGCCTTAACAGTACCGCGGTGAGGTCATGGCTAAGGTAACTCGGTTCGGTGAGCTATGTAAAAAACGCTACGGAAATAATTTACTCAACCGAAATTAAAATATTTCATCCCAGGACAGGAGGTAGTTTGCATGAAAGCCTATACACTTTGTTTCGTCTCTTGACTTCTCTGACTGTACCCAGCAGTCGCGCGTACGCCAAAACCAGTGATAACAACTATCAAGGTGGTACGGTACTATTAAGCAAATAGCAAAGTGTAATCAAAGTACAAACCTCAACAATGGATACACCAAGTCAAGAACGAAGGGAGTCGGCCAAATCGCTTGAATCTATACAAGGGAACAACGCAAGTTCAACAATAACGCCACGCAGGGTGAAACTAGTCTTGGGAAAGCTTGTTTGTGTTAGTGGGAGAGGGGGTGTGGCTCTACTTTTGTATGACTTCAGGAGGCCATTTCTATGGCCTCGGGATTGGTCTGAAAACACCAGCGCAATGGGGGGGGGAAGGAGTGACGCGAACAGAGACCACACTGTGCCGGCAAGAGGGGAGGAATTACAAGCGTTTTGAGGTCAGCGGCGGTGACAGCTGTAAACGAACCAGATGGGGAGGGGAAGGCAATACCGCGTAGCCGTTAAAACAGTTGTTTCTTTCTGCAGTAGGGGGCCGGAAGCCTTGTGGGCAAAGGTGGTTAAAGGGCAAGAGAGTTGAACAGGGGGTGGGGCCAATATTCAAGCACCACGTAAGTGGTAATGGGCTGGGGACTAGGATTAACACCACTGTGCATTTGACTAGAAACAACAATGGTCAACAGGAACAGAATTCTTGGAGGATGGGGACTTGGGCACGCAGTTCACCGGAAGGGGGAGCAGCCTTTCGTAAAAGAGAAACAATTGGAATCAGTCTAGCAGGAAGTCACTTGACATGGACGTGGAGAATTTCCAAATTTTTAAAATGGAAATAACACACTTACTATGAGCGAGCATAGCACAGTATGGCCGGGGAAGCTGTCAACCCACAGTTTATGGCAGTCAGGCTTTCGGCAAATTCGCAAATGACTTACTCTTCTTCGATTTGAACTGCCTTCAATGGTCTGTGTTGTCCATGTCCTCGGAAAATACCTGTATAGAGCAATTGCTGTATCTTCAGAGGGCAGAAACAACGAACGATTGCTAGTAGGCCTTCCTCTGCTTTCAATCTGCCAGTCAAAACCTTCACTTTCAGGCTGAAACTGGAAACACAAACATATTCCCGAGTAGGACGCAGGTTGTCCACATGCTTGGTCCGAAAGATGGGCCTTAAGCACTTCATCGAACCAAAGTTCATCAATGTCTTGCCAGCCCTCATTCTTTGTCACCACATATCGGGTAGTTATTCAAATATGATTGGCTATAAGCCATCAGAATAGATGCGAAACAGTATTCGGAAAATCTACCCTCATTCCTCGTCATCCCTTCGCTCTGTGTATATAACTTGGATGATTTGGACCAATTTCTCTCCTGCTCGTGGCCTGTGTCACCCACGTGGAAAACCAATACATCGGTTTGCTTCCATTCTCAACTAAATTAACATACCTGTTCATGCACGCTACAGAAAATGCACATTTTTAAGTAGCAACTAGGTGGTGCGTCTAAAGTGAGTCACGGTTTCGACTGCGTCCTTCAAACCAACTCCTCGGAATGACATCTTGTCGGTCCGAACATGCTCACATCCCAGTCCGAAAAAAAACCCACCTCTAGTGTTCCAAGCAAAGGTCGCAGACCACATGTTCGACAGATCGTTAATTGTGCCCCCAAAGCTGGTCAGGGACGAACACAAATTCGGGACAGTCCTTTAGGCGGGTGGTCGGCACTTAGGAATGTCTGCGTAAGCGGGACGAGATGACGTCAGCGTCGAGAGAGACTGTCCGGGGCTGGCGACACCATTCAGGTCGCTAGCATCCGCTGCCGACGAGGAGGTTGCCGTCGTGGAGCACTTCAAAACGTGCGGCAGCTGTAGATGTGCTGGTTTTTGATTACCCACCCTGACAAAAGAGTTACTTTTTGCGAGACAGGTGAGGCATACATTTAAGTTGTATCGAACTTGAAGCAGCCATCTTCAGAGACTATCAGGTACTGCAAACGTCCGGAGCCCTAGCCCTGCCTCCCTACTCAACTTGCTGGCAAGTTGAGGCCCACTCCGTCCATCTACCTGCAATAACCTTTACGTCCGCATAGAACGCATCAACTTCCCAAGGCCTGCTGATCATCAGCCGAACCCACATTAGTTGAGATAAGCAAAATTGCAATGCATAAAAAGCGTCATCCAACCTCCTCTTACTTGCCTCGTGTGATAGGCACTTGAGGCATAAATGGCTCCCCCGCTCAGTCAACCCTGCCAACTGAGCACAGTGCAATTGCAGTTTTTCTTGTACGTAGTAGGCCTGCGTCGGACCGTGTGCCGTGTTTATGTCTTCAAGTTTGCATGTTTTTATGGTTAGAAATGTCCACGTTCATCCGTAAAAAAAACACAGCACCCACGCCAGTAAAAAGGAAGTATTTAGTAGAGCCAACGCTGTAATCCATTGGCGTACAAGATCCCCACAGGAAGTCGTGGATTTAACCACACTTCGGTCCGCTTACCCGCCTAGTCTGCTTCAAATTATGCCATCCGTCAATTCTGATACAGTAAGCTGACTGCCCAAGAAGATTTTTTTAGAAATATATATCAAGAATCAGCCGTCTGAGCTAAATTAATTGATTGGTGTTATTTATGCTTATATCTGCACTGAAAACTGCAACGTTTTTTTTAAATTTTGTCAAAAAATACAGAAGTTAAGGGAGCGACGTCGCCCTCAGTCACGATTTTACTACACATTTACTACACATCTGCGCATGTCTCAGACTTGTTTACGATTACCTATGACTAAGGATTCCCGACGGAATCCGAAACGTCAGGCAAATAAAACTCTTGTTCCAGTGATCGCATCTTCGTCTTCTGAATTTGCAGCATTGCCTGTTCCTTTTTTCTTGTTAAATGTTGTTATGACGAACAGGCGCGTTACTTTACGGTTATAATACTTCATCCTTTTTAGAAATGTTTAAATTCCCATGACCAGTCAAACTCGGAGAAAAACGCACGAGCGCATTTTTCCTACGCTAATTACCCTAAACGTGCGTCGCCATCAGATCTGATTGGTTCATGTCTGCGAGAAATTGCTCGACCCTCCTGGGACTTCGTCTTGAAGCAGATTGGACAGAATACCAAGCAACCTAAACGGGACGCTATAAATACACACAAATATTCCTTGAGAAGGACTTGCAGGTTGTAAATACATTTTCCCGTCTTCTCGTTTGTGGTAGCGCTCAGGACAACAGTTCAGCGTCAGGCCTATTCTAAGTACAGTACGGTCGATATCTCATGCGAAATCCAAAATCTGCGAGCCCTTTCATCATCAACAAATACCGCCTTCTAAAGAGCTTCTTTTTGGCACCTTAAAATATTTATCTTCCGTACAACTGACTAATTAAGTAGTTTTTACTTAATCCATTTGTTTTTTAAATAAAACACTCACAAAACTGCGCTTTCTTGAACCCATTTGGTATCAAATTACGCCTTCTTCAAATTTTCTGCTCAAAAGAAGTGTATTTTTTGATTAAGAAAAAGTTTCTAAATTGCTTAATAGCTTTGAAACCTATCGACCGTTAAAATTGAATTCAAAGTTTCTTAATTGCGCGCTGTATACATCCGGTTCAAGGAAAAGTAGGTTTTTCCCTATTATGTGGGAAGGAGGTCACATAGTTCACATAAACGTTTGCAATCACTCTGCATCATGCTGTACAGTAGACGCCACAGATCATACAACATTTCGACATATGTGAAAGACTGATACTCTTTCGCTGATCGGCATTGACTCCAGTTATGATACTGATTATCTTGTAGTCTACTCTGAAGTCGTTTCAGTCATGATGGAATGCGGGATTTCTAACGAGCTTCGTTCTGACCACAAGCAAAACGCATTTATTGTAAAAACTGGCTACTTAAGTCGTATGCCTTTTTATTACTTATTTTGACTGCCTTTATAAATTTTAATATATTTTATAGAAAGCATGAACGAAAAAAATATTTCTTGTACTTGATTGATAGCAAATTACGCCTTCTTTAACTTTTATACTTAAAGAAAGAGTAGCTTTCGGTTTTATAAAAGTTGCTCAATTGCTGAATAATTTTCTAAAATAGTGAATGCTACACTCGAATTCAAGGTTCAAAAACTGCGCACTGTGTACATCCTGTTTAAGGAAGTGTAAATTTTTGCCTAATTTTTGAGGAAGAAGTCACCTAGTAGTCATAAAATATTGAAATAGATTTGGAATATATTTTATGCAGTAAAGGCAGCACTTATAAATTGACGGACACGATGCATTATGAATAAGGACCTCACAATCATAGAAAGCTCATAATAAGCAACTTTTTAAAACCGAATGCTACCTTTTTTGAGTAAAAAATTTAAAGAAGATGTAATTTTCTATTAATCAAGTACAAGAAATATTTTTTTTCGTGCATGATTTCTATAAAATATATTTGAATTTATAAAGGCAGTCAAAATCAATGATAAAAAGGCATACTACTTAAGTAGCCAGTTTTTACAGTAACTACGTTTTGCTTGTGGTCAGAACAAAACTCATTAGAAAGCCCGCATCCTCTCATTACCTAAATGACTTCAGAGTAAACTACAAGATAACCAGTGTCACAACTGGAGTCAATGAAATCAGCGAAACAGTATCAGTCTTTCGCATATGTCGAAATGTTGCATGATCTTTGGCGTCTACTGTATAGGTTATAGGCAACATTAATAAATTGACGGATACGATATATTATAAATGAACACTTTACCTTGGTAAACAATTATCATAGAAAGGAATTTTTAACGCCGAAATATACCATTCCTTTTAGTATAAAATTTGACGAAGGTGAAATTTTCTACATAACGATTGCAAGAAAGAATGACTTGGTCATTTTTTGAATATAAAATATGGGCGGTCAAAGTAAATGTGTTAAGTACATACGACCTAAGTAGACAGATTAACAGAAGATTATTATTTTAAGTTTTTATACAGAAGCTCTTTAAAAAGCCAGGATCTTGACGTGACTGAAATGACGTGAGATTAGGCTGCACGATAATCAGTATTACAACACTACTTAATGCTGTTTTGCAAGTGATTATTAATCTTTCACAAATTTCGGAACTTCGCATGAAATATCGGTCATATTGTACAACACTTAGCCATGAAATTTTAGTCATTAGCTTCACTTTCTGGTAGCACGGCAAGCAGGTAATTATTCGCCCAAATGCAAGGATTGATATCAACTTGCTTACTGTGGAGCAGCACCACCCCGTCTTGACGGGACGCAATCCACATGGTAACTACGGTGCTGCCCAAACGTCCTAGCTTGTCATAAAAATTCCACCAGATCTTATTAAAATCCTTTTTTGTTGAAAGTGTTCGAGTAGTGCGCATCATATTCTCCTTCTCCCTGCATTTTTCTACGACAACTGTGGTTATAGGGATCGTGGGGGGTGGGGAAATAGGATAGGCAGTGAAGGAAACTTGTAGAAGTAAGTGGAACGTGGAAAAATGCAGTTGAATTTGCTTCCCACGGCCGCTAGGAGTAAGTTGCTCCGCATGTAAATTGAAGGTGTGCGCGGCACCTCTCGCCACGGATGATGCTAATGTCAGTCCAGAGCGGTAAGTCGGACCTAATATAAGCTGATTTAGAAGACCCCTAAACCACCATTTCTATCTTTTCAGGAATTTCAAGAAATATTCATTTTTATGATCGTTTTTTTCCGAGATACATAAGGTGATAATAAAAATAAGGAAAATCTACAGATATACATCAACATCATTTTTAAATGCAATGAAAATAAGGTGCGCATAGCAGTCTTTAAAGTATATTTCACAGTCCTTCCTAATTCTCCACCCATAAAACCCCGATCACCGTTGTTTCAATAGGACACAACGCTGGGAATAGGGGTTTATGAGGTTCACTACTTAAGTTACTGTTCCCCCTTTATGTATATTTAACTGGGCCCACCCAAAGACTTTGTGCACCGCCCTGCCCTGTCGAAGTTGTCTGTCTCCTCCGCTGATTTTTCCAGATGCTCTGGACTTGCGAGACAAAGACGCGAAAACGTCTAGACAACTGCAGCCGTCGTGCTTGCTGTATGTAACATCTGCCGCATACCGGAGGCTGGAATTTGCTTTCACAAAGACCTAACAGCAGTGCTGTTTCGTCCTAACTAGTGCTGTCTGCGACAGCGGCTCAGGCGTTGTTACGGTATAAATTCCTCATTTCGTTCACCGCCAACCTCTACTACAACTTGGCAATTTGACCTGATCATTAGAACGCTAAGTTTGCACAAAAATAATGGGGCGGGGGTGGCTGAATGCTGTCTACTTGCTCGCCTCGGCTTGGCGAATGCTGGAAGATGTTTTGCGTAAACCCTGTA